>OVBA01003451.1:0-27604 GCA_900406435.1 Lepidium aucheri | reverse complement strand
TAAAATTGTAATGCATCAAAACTTAAGTAAACAGAAATAAAAAATTATATTTCGTGTACAACATATATTGATGATCACTATAAATTTATTTTTAATATATCAAATATATATATAATTAAGTAATTAATAAATTTACACATACAAATCAAACTATAAATAAATAAATAATACAAAAAAAAAATTACCTAACGCGTGCATAGCACGGGACATCATCTAGTCTTTGTAATGAAATAATAGAGATTTTAAACTTAAGATTTATTTTAACTAATAAATTTGTGTGAGTAACATTTGTTTAGATAATTTGTCACATGATTTTTGGTCTTATCTTAATCTCTTTGTAGCAATAATTTTTTGATTTCGTTAATAGAGATTTTGTTTATGATTTGGTTACTTTTTTGAACTTTAATTTGATTGGTTGTATTTTTGAATTTTAATTTGAATTTGTTAGTTATAATTATTTTAACAAATAAGTTAGTTAAGATTATGATAAGATCCTTGATTAAACAGAGATTTCGTTTGTTAAATTAGGATAATATTATAAATTTAATAATTAATAAAATACCTTATATTTAATTCAATAATTAGATTTAAAGTCACTAAATTTGTTTTGATTGGTTAATTTGTTTTTTTTCTTTGTCAATATTGGGCCACAACTGGCAGGCCCATTAGCCAGGTTCCAGCATAATGCAGGTGGCAGAACTCGATCCCGAGACATGCAAGTGTGTCTGCCTTTAGTGGACTTACCACCTGCCACTAGGCTAAATGCCACTTGGTTAATTTGTTTAAACTAATTAATTTATCTTTTTGTTTATATAAGATTATTAAAAAAAATGAATTATTTGTTTTTAATGGATTTGAATAAAAACATATAATTAAAAAGGAAACTTCAACCAATTAAGATTTGATTTTTGTTAATTTAAAAAAGAGTTTCATACTAATTAAAATTTGAATTTTGTTTGTTAAAAAAATACCTTAACCAATTAAGATTTTATTTCTAATGGTTTAAAATGAAATCTCTAACCAAAAAAATTTGATTTTTAATGGTTTTAAAAAAAATCTTAATCAATTAAGATTTGATTTTTGTTGTTTTAAAAATAAATCTTTTGTTTGAATTTTAATAAGAACTTTAAGATGAGTTTGTTTGTTTGTATTTTCATAAGAAGTTTAATTTAAATATTATTGTTCAACACAATTAAAAACAAAAAAAAGTATTTTATTGAAATATTCCAAACTCAAATTCAAATACACGCAGATTAAACAAATAATATTTATGGAAGAATTGCAAAAATATCCATGAAAGGAGGACATATCAATCACTGCCCTTATTTTTTGAATATCTTCAAAAATGCCCCTCATTATGGAAAAAAGACCAAAATACCTTTAGATTATTATTTTATATTTTTACAAAAAACAATTTCACAAAAAAATATTTCCCGCCAAACAGAACATCTCTTTTCCCGCCAAAAAAAATTTTCCCGCAGTAAAAAAATAATTTTTCCGCCAAATTTTTTTCTGGTTTTTGAAAATTTATTCCCGCCAAAAAACTTTTATAAGGGAGTCTATAAAATTGTTTGTAAGAGAGCTTATAAAATTTGTAAGGCTTTATAAGAGAGCTTATAAAATTTGTAACGTTTTATAAGAGACCTTATAAAATTTATAAAGCTTTATAAGATATCTTATAAAATTTATAAGGTGTTTATAAAACATTTATAAGGTGCTTATAAAATTTTTTAAGGTATATACAAAAATTTATAAGAGAGCTTATAAAAATTTATAACGCTTTATAAGAGACCTTATATAATTTATAAGACTTTATAATAGAGCTTATATAATTTATAAGACTTTATAAGAGAGCTTAAAAAATATTATAAAGTGTTTATAAAAAATTTCTAAGGTGTTTATCAAAATTTATAAGGCTTTATAAGAGAGCTTATAAAATTTATAAGGTGTTTATAAAAAATTTATAAGGTGTTTATAAAAAATTTATAAGGTATTTATAAAAATTTTGTAAAGATTTATAAGCGCACTTATAAAAAACTTTGGCGGTAATTTTTTTTTTGGTGGGAAATTTTTTTTCTTTGAAACTCCATAAAAAATGTTAGGCGGAAAAAAAATTTTTGGCGGGAAATTTTTTTTTTTTGCGGGAAAAAATTATAACTTTGAGAATATTTTTGTCATTTTTGTACTAATGAGGGGTATTTTTGAAAAGATAAATGTCAATGGGCACTTTTAAAAAGGAGTACACTAAAAAGGGCATTTCTCAAAATTCTTTTTTATTTATGTTGTTAGACTCGTGTTGATATTTTGAAATATTGTTTTCAAGACGTTGTTTTATAAGCCCCAAACCCGCACCAAAATTGATCTTAATTAGAGAAAGCGAACCTAAAAAATATATTTAAATGAGTCATAAATCTATGTACTAAAAAACAAATTGAATTCGAACCTAAATTCAAACTAAATCAAGAACCAAATTTTAGCTTTTCAAGTTTTTTTTTAAAAGTTTTTTGGTTTTGAAATTTTATAAATAAATACTCAAACCCGAACTTTATTTATATCAAACCAAACTATATCCAGAAAATAAAACTATCTAGTTTTAAACTAAAATAACCAAAATACAGAATTAGGTAAACTTAACCCAACAAAATACAAGAATGTGTCCTAAATCTATGTATCCGGAAAATTAAATACAAACTCGTTTAGAAGCAAATTAAGAACCGATATTTTTTATTTAACTTTATTTTTTAAGAATTTGATCCATTGAATTTTTATTATTTTAAATTTTGTATAAAAATCTGTAAAAACCTACTTTAAGCCTTCTTTTAAGGGTTAATATGAACCTTAGGTTAACTTTAACATATAGTTTATAACACGGTCAAAATGAAACTGTCTCCCGCTTTAATATATAAGCTATTTATTTATTCATTTATATAGTTTAAAGTTTTAAACTAGTATAATTTATATTGCTTTAGGTATTACTACTTTGGGTGATTTGATTCAATAACCATAGAAAATTACAAAATTAAGGATATGACAATGATAAATTTTAATTAGGAAAATAACAACACATAATATCAGAAAACTCTTTAAAAACATGATAAGAGTATTTTTAGCAATTATTCTAGGGGTTTTTTGATAATATGTGTTGTTACTATCCTAATTAAAATTTATCATTATCATATTTTTAATTTTGAAGTTATTGATTGTCATACAATGAAATCTGCCTATTTTTATCATATATCAAATTTTTACATGAAATACAAATTTTCGTATTATAATGGACTCAAGTATCTGTAATTTTCTACATTTTTATTTCAAATAAATATACAATATTATTTCATATTATAATATTGATTGCCCAAACTATTTATCAACAATTAGATAACAATTAATTTTATAAATGTGAGTTTTATAAAAGAATATATATATATATATATATATAATCCAGATCTCCTCAAAACTATCAAAAAGAGGTAGATGTACCCAGTTCTTTGTTTCGACAAATTTGATCCTGTGAGAACTTTAACAATCTAATTCTCCTTCCAAAATAATTCGATTATAAATTTTTCCCTTGGTTGATTTGAGTTGGTTAAATTAATTTAACAAATATTGGATCGGTGTCTCGTGAACGTATTCGTTTATTCTTTAACTTACATATATACTTTAATGTTCACTTAAAGAGTAAACAAATTGGATTTTGATATGATATACGCTCACGAAATACTAATCTAATATCGGCTAAATCGATTTAACCAACTCAAATAAACTGAGAGGAAAATTAATATTTGAGTTATTTTGGAGAGAAAATTAGATTGTTAAACTTTTCAGAGGGTCAAATTTGTCGAGGTAAAGAACTGGGTACATCTAACTTTTTTTGATAGTTTCGAGAGGAATTCGGATAGTTTACCCTATATATATATATATATATTATGCTATTTGTTAGGCAACTTATGCTATTTTATTTATTTTTTTGAAAACTTCACATTATATAAAAATTCATCTTCCATATATGAAATTGGTGTTATCTGCTTTCTGTATATTGTTAAAAATTCAATTATAAATATAAAAAAATTAAATTTAAAAAATAACTAAAATTAAGAATTTTATACCTGCAGCCGGAGAGTCATCTAGGCTCAAATCTAGAAATAACAATGGGCTTTATAAGGCCCATTTACTTTGTTCTGAATAATGTTCGCTCGCAGAAATTGCGCAGCGGGGAAAAAATCACACACTAGTTGCTGATAAGAAATTTTCAAAATTTGAAAATACCGTTCGCTACTATTGTCTTGTGATTTGTTGTGCTGCAAAATTTGATCTGAGAAATTCATCGGCGTGCATCGGATTTCTTGAATCGTTTCGTTAATCCGAGCTCCATTTCCGGGACGCAATTTAAAGACGTCGAGCCTTGCGAGTTTTCTTTTATCTCTCGTTTATCTCTCCCTTTGATTTTTATTTTTTTTGGAACGTCGTTGGGATTTACCTAGAGTCGTCTGGATTTGATTGGAAAATTGTGGATTAGATATAAAAGGTTTCTGTCTCGATGACTAATTGTTTACGAAACGCAACTAAGTTGTGAATCGTAGCTCCGAATTATTGCTGATGACGTTGAGATTCTAATTTCGATATTCTTGTGTAGTCGTACAGTTTGAAATCCCTAAGCTTCGGCCTCTGAAAAATGTTGCAATGGATGGGAGGATCGAGGCGGAAAGTGGCCGCTGTGAGTGACTTTTGCTTCTTTCTTTTAGTGATGCATTTTTTGTTAAGATTACCCAAACTCAGAGATCGATTCTAAATTATGATTTCTTGATTTTCTATGTAATTGTTTCAAATCTGACTTTTTATCGTTTTCTGGGCATCTTTTGGGGGTATTCAGTCACACACGTCAGTGAAGAAGAGGTGCGTAAGCCCCTTCTTTCTCTGTTTTGGGAATTTTTCTAACATATGCTTCCCTTTGATGATGCCGTAGACATCTAGCACGCCCACATCAAATTTCATATTTGTTGAATTGTAGGCAAAAACAATACTTTGAGCTGAGGAGACAGCGACAGCATCAGCTCAAAATTGGGTCTGACAGCTGTACTAATGATATAAACAGTACTAGTCAACACCCAGTAGAGCATCAGTCTCTGGATATTCTTAATTTGCTGAACTTATCAACAGCTACTCCTGAATGCAAACCTTCTTGTCCACAAGATGGTAAGTCTTGTTAGGACTTCCAACTGTCTTTCTAAACGTGAATTATAGTTCCCTTATGATTGGAGTTACTTTGTGGACCCTTTGTATGCGTTATTGCTCTGGACCATGACGTATGAATTTATTTTGCTTTGTTCCTGTTTGTATCACCTGTCAGTGAAAAAGGGAAGGGAAGATCTGGATGTTGGTTTCTACAGCCCGAAAGAAAATATTTCCGGAGTAGGTAAGGTCTCCAAACTCATGATCCATAAATGTCCTCTTCTGCTCATGTTTTATATGGGATGATGCAGGAAATTCATCAAACCATAAAGCGGAACCTATTTCCTCAAAGAGGCAAGTCAGTTTTGTATTTTATTTTGCTTCCATGTAATGTCACTGCCAAAGTTTTCTTCCTCAGCCTGTATATCTTAAAAGTTTTGATGTTTAACTGTCTTACAGGACTTCGTTTAGTCTCCCTGACACCCAGACAAAAAATTTCAAGAAAGCAAACACCACAACAGATCTACTGGATGGCTCAGAGCGGAGTAAGTAATCACTATAACTTAGCTTGGAGATAATATCTAGAAACTAGAAAGATGCACATTGCTCTCTCTTCCATTTTTGTAAATAGAGTTAGCATCTAGGTAGGTCCATTTCATTCTGGTTTGACTGCCCAATCACTTTTCAGAGCTGTCTGTCTTTGATTTGGTCGGTGATGTTTATACAACAAACAACCTGGAAGAATTTTCTCCGTCTGAAGCTCACATCGCATTTTCAGTTGAAGGTATAGGACCAGTTGTCTAGAGATCACAGAAAGGTCGAAAAGATTGACTTTCCATGCGTTCCTAGATTATGATCAGTCCTTAACAAAAGTTTTTCTGCTTTGTCTACCTCTTGTGACCCTAAGTTTATCCATTCAGGGTTAGGTAAAATAAACACGAAAACACCAGATAATTCCCCACAACCATCAGATAAGTGAGCATCATTCACGACTTTGTTGGTTTGGCACTTGTTTGCATTACTTCTGTTTTCCTTTTTTATGAATGTTCCTCTTACAGCAGCAGTAATGTATAACATTTAAGATTAAATCAGTGACTGTATTTGACTTGTGAAGTAAAAGACCCTTTGTGTACCGGTGCCACTCTCCGTGGAAGGATACTGGTCAACCAGATACATCAAATGTCACGGATAAGCTCAATGACTTTGAGAGAGACGTGGTAACAAAGCCTCGCCATCTTATCCTTATCCTTTCATTTCGAAATGTATTTCCAGACCCAATATTTCATCTCCCTCTTACAGGACACAATAATTAAAAGTAGCAAAATGTTCCAAGATGACAACCGTTATGGATTTCCCGCTGGCATACATTCTAAAGATGGGGACAGAAAGCAACAACTGCGCTCTTACAGTAATCACTCGCACAAACAAGTAAGCAAGTCAAGAAGTAACTTCTGCGACACTACAGATTTTAACAACAGTAGGTTCTCTGACGATCTGTGGAATGGTAATGTCTTGTGCAGAGGATCTCTTTTTCTTTTCATTCATAACTCATCATCTGGGAAACCCTTTACTTCTCATGCATTTTCCATATCTTCTTGAAGTCGGTCACGACCCTTTACCTTATGGAACTCACAAGAACATGACTTGATCAACGTAGCTCGTAGCATGTCACATCCTAGTATGAACTGTAGTGAACAAAATTTCATGTTGCGTGGCATGAACTAAAGAAATTCTTTCTGATCTAAGATACTTGCACCTGTTTCTTTCTTCTTTGTGAGATTAAATAACAAAATATATGTATTTGGTTTCTTCTTCTTACTTCACCAGGTAAGTCTGCCTTTCTTGATGACGGGGAAGACAATTTTTACTGGAAGGACGGACAGCCATGCCAAAAGGAAAGTTTGAACCCTGACTTCCTGAGATATAGAAATGATTACACTGAGAATCTCTCTTCGGCAGAACACCATAGGAAAAAGAAGAGGTGCTCTACATTTTGTCACTTTTTTATGATAGTGATACTGTGTCTTGGCATTTAAAGTCTTGTGTGTTTTAGGGATTACCTGCAAAAGGCTTGGAGGTCTACCATCAGAGGTGGGTTTATGCAACTAAAATAGAAATACCAGCTACCTGCATATATGCTACAAGGAATTTCCATTTAATTCTATTAAGTTTTATTCATAAAATAATGATCTAAGTGTCTGTCTTTTGGAAGTCCATTGACTCATTGTTTCACATCATTATTTGGAAGTTCTAAATCCTATCTCTTTGCTTACCTCACTTTCTTTCAGTATCTCTTAGCGTTCTCTATCATTGGTATTTGAAGTTGTTGCTGGATATACTAGGGTTTGGCGTAATAATTTGCTTTTTCCTTGGGTTTCCGTTTCTCAGATTCACCAACTGGAAGATCTCATCTTCGAGAAAGCAGTGTCGATCATTCAAGTTTCACTAAGACAGCGTAAGTCGCTTCCTTAAAATGTATCAACCCATTACTGAACCCATTCTGATTGAACTTTTCAAATTATCATCCAGTTATTTCAAAACTTCTGAATTTGATTATGACAATGTATTTGAACAACCCGTTTGGTCATCCATCGTACCTGAGGAAGATAGAGACAACCACAGTTTGCGTAGGTAAGCATCTGCCGTTTTCCCGCTCAGAGTGTGTTTCATATGCTTTAAATAGAATGAACTGCAAATCCTGACGTCATTCACTTTTTATGATAGTGAAGAGTCTTGCTCATCTAGTGCAGGTACTGATTTATCTGAAGAATTTGTGTAAATCACATGTTACGATTTTGCAAACATTTGTTTCTTCATAGGTATTGAACTGTCACTGGTCCTGAATCTTAACAGTTTGGACCAATGAAACCCCCATTTCACAGTTTAAGACCAACACAAGACAAAGGAAAAAAGAAGTTGATTCGTTTTGTACAATTGGAAACAAGAAGTATCTGAACAATGGCCTTTTGCAAGAGTCATGGGAAGACTGGGATGTGGATGATCGACATTTAAAGAAAATAGTTGGGTCTGGAAACCAAGTCAGACTATCAAACCCAGGAAAGTTGAAATTTAAAAGTCATAGAGAAGGTGGTATACACGAGCCATACGATTGGTTTGCAGAAGGATTTACATCGGTAGGCATAAGCTCAGGTTTGTCTTTCCTTATTTTTTCGTCTTCTGAAACATCTTCAATGCCTTGTCCATCATCCTGTCCCAAGCCTTGGTTTAAAGATGTAACATATAGATTATAGAACCATAGAATATCCACTTGGATCTGGTTTCAGGTATAACTTTCTGTTTAATCTTTGTCACAGACATTACTACAACCGAGAGAAACAAGCCATACTCTATCTTAAACCCTGAGCTTGGTAGTTCGCACTGGGTTCCATCTCGTACCCCTGATTGTAATATGGAAACATGGGTTCCCAAGTTTTCAGCAGGAGGCAAAGGAGATTATGATGATGAAGGAGACTATGTAAACTGTTTAACAGCAAACCATAAATCTAAAATAGCTGAAGACATATGCAGTGTTGAGACCGACAAATTATCAGAGAACGATAATGAGCAAAGCAGAGACGTATACCACCCCAAAAATCAGGGAGATGAGACCTCATCATCCGTTACAAAAAGCCTCTCAGACGAAAATGAGTATGTACGGTGAACAATGTCACGCACTTCTTTGCTTCATTAGTATAGTCTGTTCTCAAGTAGCCAGATTCCTTAACTAAATGCAGTGCCCCTGACACATTTAGAAAGTTAAATTGTTGTTAATGTTAGATGTAACTCAAAGGAGGAGGTCATGGAAGCTCAATATCAAGTAAACAGAGGTAAACTGAGTTTCTTTCCTTTGATCCATTTTTTTTATTATTAGTTTTATTGGGGTAAGGTAACATATATATATGTATTTCTAAACAGAATCAGGAAAGAAATCAAGCAAAGACTCGTTCCAACAAATGATAATGCTGGAAACACGCACGCTTCAACCTGTTTGTTTGAACAAGGCGTTGCTCTTTGACTCTTTGAAAACTTAGGTAAAAAGGAAAAAACATCCAAAGCTTGTGTCTTTTAATTCAAAGTTATTACCAGATCTGAAATCCCAATTTCATATGTTTCTGGGCATAAGAGAACGAGCAATTTTCTGTATATTTGTCATGGACAGATATAACAATCAACCACCAATAAATCCTCATAAATTGTCCATTTTAGCGTTTGCGTTTATACCTACCACCTACCTTTACATGCATGTTTGTCACTACCCACGTTCTGTCTTTACTATTTGAGACGTCTTCGTGGGTCAATGGTTCATACTTCATAAAGACAAATATAATCACGTAAACGTGTTTGTGACCAAATTTAGATAAACATTCTTGTGCATAGTGCGTATCGGCAAATTTTGTATTTTTGTCTCTATTTTTTGTAGCTTCCAAATTATTTAATTTCTATATAACATTAAAACTTGCCGTTGGTTTTTTTTTTTTTTTCATTTCTTTGGGTTAAGCTAACAAAGTTCATAAGGCATCCTTTTTTCTTTTAAAAAATGTTTGCATACTTTATTGTTTTCCCCGTCAATGTTACATATACTTTAATTATATGAGGGGTAGTGAGATTAGTATTATAAGTATAGTTTTATTTAATAGGATTAAGGAAGAATGCCTATTACGAGCTGCGAACGTGAGGCGCAATTACAGCTGTGTGTATCAGGCATTATTGCAGTTTCCATCAGTTGATTCTGTTTCTTACATGTCGTTCTTTTATTAAATTTTCTTATCTCTCAGTATATATATATATATATATATATCAGAAAATAATAAAAAATCAGGAACCCTACTTGGTCACCCGAAAGAAGAAATATAAAAAACGTCTTTTGAAACTTTGAATAACTAATTCAACCTACTTTGGTCCATAAGATGAAGATAATTGGAATTATAGAATTAAGCTTGTATTTTTTATTTTAATAATTTGTTAGAAAAAGTAAAGAATATATAAAGCGGCGGTTTGATTTGTGATGAATGTGTGCAACATGTGTGGTACGAGAATTAATATTTGCTACGTTTGCAAACATAGCGTGATGACACATTGACACCTAATATTATAGAGTAGGTTTCTCATGGCTGAAAATTTAATAAAAGCTCTCCTTTATCATATCAGCACTTGAGAATTTAGTACTCGATCACAGTTTCATATCTCTAGTTCAAACCAATCATTAGATTTTTTTATTTATAACTCTACATACCGATGTAATTTTTATTTTTATTTTTTTACGAGTATAAGTTATCTTAGTAAATTAGTAGCCTATGTTAATATTTGAAACTTGACATCATTATCTTTCTGGTATTAGTTAATTGTCAGTTGTGAAATAGTATGTGAACACACAGTAGTGTAATGAATAATTTTCATAAATCTTTTTAGTTGAACTTCAATATCAGTTTTTTATATAATTCAGTTGTAATTTTATTGATGCCAACCTAATCTAGTGATTCTGATTATCCAAAGTCAATTGCATGAATTTAATGTGGGAAAATATAATTTTATAGTAAGATGAGAGGTTAGTGGGCCAGAATTGATTATCTCTTTTGCATGGTATAATATTTTTTCTCTTTTCTTTTACTAAGGATATACACAAGATTATGAACAAATCATGAAAAAATATATAGATTTTGGCTATGTGATAGTAGTTATATTACAAAACTTCGGGAGTTTGATTCCTTCCTGATATAAAAAGAAACAAAAAAAGAATTTTAAGATATAAATTTTAGCTATGAATTAAATATTTTCAAATTAATTATTATTTCAAGTAAAAAAATAAAGTTGGAAAAATAAAATTAGTAAAAAAGGAAAATATAGAATTTTTTTGCTGTCAGAATGCTACTAAATAATGCAAATTAGTTTGTTGTTGGAAGAAATAATGCAGATTAGGAAAATTAAATCCAAATCTTAAATAATATTATGCCAAGCAAACTTTTTATCATTTAACCAAATATACTTTCCAATGTGTAATATTTTAGTTATTTATTGAGTAGAATATATAGACATGTTTCTATTGTAACAAATTATTGGCGGAAAATCACATGCATAAGCATAATTATCAAATATCATGTTACTGTGAACACCTATATTATACCTTTATTATGCGTATTATTTCCATAAATAGAATTATATGTAGCAAAATGATAAAAAAAAACAAAAAGATAAATATGCCACACTACTTGATAAAATATTTTTCAAAATATGTGTGTCATTCATTTTCACAATTTTTGTTTTGTTTTGCCTATGGTATTTCTGTCCGTGTTGGAAAAAATATCTACTGCATGGAAGGGTGGTTTTTAGAGTTTATATTCCACCAAATATTTCCATTTCCTTTGCATATATTTTTTTTTGTTTAGATTTGGTGTCTACAATTCTACTCTGTTTAGGTATATATTTGTTTTCTTTTTTGCTTTTTTTTTAATTAAAAAATAATTTATACGGATGATGTCCAATATAAACCGTCGATCCCAGTTCATCTAGCGGTGTCTATCCACTCGAAATATTTATGGTATTAAAGCTGAAATTGGACAAAAATATGAATACATGGAATGACAGGTATACTATTCATACAGATTCATGTATATAATCCAAAATTTCTATTAGTTTACTATTTCTTTTATGATAGTTTCTTTTTAACAAGTTTAATTATATCAGGCTTTCGAATGATTTCAAATTTTCATAAATTGTACAATAATGAACAGAAAATTGTAGTACTAATAGATATTGTGAATCATCAAGGTTTCGTAAAAGAGTCTCTAAATCAAATCTAATAAATTATACTCGTAAATATCGGACACACATTTCAAAAACAATTAAGAGAATTTGACATTAATCAAGAAAGTCACAAATCTTTTTAGTGCATGGATTTGTGTTTGTGTCATGCATGCATTTTATGTTTTTAACTTCCAAAAAACGCATATATATTTCTCTAATTAATAGATTCTTTCTTTTTTGAAAAAATTATATCCAAAATTTACAAAGTAAATTTCTATAAAAACAAGAGTTGAAATATGAGTAAACGTTATCATACCCAAATTTCCAAAATATATAATTCCTACCAACCCTAATTCATGGCTATAAATGTCGACAAAAAATCTTAACCCCAACACAAAAGAAAAAGTAAAAAAAAAAAAACCAAAGTCTTTAAACTATAAGTGTGAGATCTTCGTCTAAATTCTCAGCGAGTTAAGTTTGAGTTGAGATGAGTTTAGAAGTCTCAAGTGTCGTGCATGCATTTTAGGCGTTTCGTTTCTTTGCATGCTCTCTCTCCTTCCTCTTTCTCTCTCTCTCTCTCACCCATAATTTTAATTGAGATTTCACTTCGATTAATAAAAAAAAATATAATCTTAAGAAAAAAAAGAAACCTGGTTGCCTTCATCTTCGCCGTTACAGTCCTTTTTCTTCCAATTCGCCGTCAATAAATTCGTCTCTTTTCTGTTCCCGGCGGTTTCCTTCATCTGATTCTCTCAACGCGACTTTGATTTTGACCAACGTCGATGCATGTTTCATGACTAGTCTCTTTTTTCAATTCACGTCGATTTTCATCTCCGATTCGACTTCTCTGCCTCTTCCGGGTTTCTGTTAGGGTTTTGTGATTTTGAAATTGGGTATTGCAATTCGATAAGCTGTCTGATTTTCGGTTTAGATGTTTGAAGTCAAAATGGGGTCAAAGATGTGCATGAACGCATCTTGTGGCTCGACTTCTACTGTTGAATGGAAGAAAGGTTGGCCTCTTCGATCTGGTCTCTTCGCTGATCTCTGCTTTCGTTGCGGGTATCTCTCAATCTCCTCTAATTTCCCATTTTTATAATTTCGATTTTTGACTCTTCACTCTCGATCTTTCTTATCTTCTTGATTCTCTCTTCTCTACTCTTAGTTCTGCTTATTGTCATCGGTTTATTCACTACGTAGATGATTTCTCACTCCCAATTTGACCCTTTTTTTTTAATAAAAATTTATCTATAAATAGGAAAGATTTGTACTGAAACAAGTGATTATTTTGCGTTGATGTTTGATTACTCGTCGTAATTGTTGTGTTATAGATCCGCTTATGAGACTTCTCTTTTCTGCGAAACATTCCATAAGGACCAATCTGGTTGGAGGGAATGCTATTTGTGCAACAAGGTGCGTTTTTTATTTTTTTGGAATTGTCCAATGCTTGCTTTTTGATTCTATTATGAAATAAGGTGCTTTTTCTATATATAGTTTTTCCTTCTTATTTATTTACCCTTTCCCTGGAATGTTTTGGTTGTTCTGATATGAGTTTCTGTAATGGCAGCGACTACATTGTGGATGCATTGCTTCTAAAGTGATGATTGAGCTTATGGACTATGGTGGTGTTGGTTGTTCTACCTGTGCTAATTGCCATCAACTCAACTTGGTAAGTTTGTGACTCGATTGCATTCCGTTCGCCTTTCAAGTTTATTCAAGTTGTGTTGTTCTAATGTATATGCCTTCATGTTTTGTAATCATCTTTTCTTTGTAGAATAAGAGAGGTGAAAATTCAGGTGTTTTTAGCAGATTGCCAATGAAGACATTAGCTGATAGGCAACATGTGAATGGCGAAATTGGAATGAATGTTGAGGGAAGAAGAAGTGAAGCGGATCTCTTTTCTCAATCCCAGAGATGTGATTCTCAGCCACTACTCATGGGTGGAGATAAAAGAGAAGAGTTCATGCCTCAGCGAGGGTTTGGTAAGCTTTTGAAAACAGAAAATACTACCACTGGGTATAGGCTGGACGGTGGGGAAATGCATGAATCATCACCTTTACAGCCATCTTTAAATATGGCTTTGGCTGTAGTTCCTCATAGCCCATCATTTTCAACCGACGGAAAGAAACATATTGGTGCTTCTACATCCCAGATTACCCAATGCTCTGCGTCTAGTATACTGCAAAAACCCTCAAAACCTGCTGTTTCCACTCCTCTTGGTACTAGTAAATCTGCACAGGGGCGGATTGGAAGGCCTCCAGTCGAAGGCCGAGGGAAAGGTCATTTACTTCCCCGGTATTGGCCAAAATATACCGATAAAGAGGTTCAGCAGATCTCCGGAAAGTATCCTTTAATTGTTCCTTCTTTTCTTTAAACTTTTTTCTTGGCCTTTTTGCTAACTATTTTATTCTGTACGCACTATTAATGACTCCATGTTTACCTTAACAATTTTAGTTTGAATTTGAACATTGTACCTCTTTTTGAGAAAACTCTTAGTGCCAGTGATGCTGGTCGCATTGGTCGTCTAGTTCTTCCAAAAGCATGTGCAGAGGTAAGTTAACATTCTACTTTTTTTTCGTGCATCTTTCCCTTGTCATTAAAATATCTCGGAAAAATATGACTGAAGTCGGCACTGGTATATAGGCATACTTCCCTCCAATTAGTCAATCGGAAGGCATTCCTTTGAAAATCCAAGATGTGAAGGGTAAGGAGTGGACGTTCCAGTTCAGATATTGGCCCAACAACAACAGTAGAATGTATGTCTTAGAAGGTGTTACTCCCTGCATACAGTCCATGATGCTTCAGGCTGGTGATACAGGTAATGCTCTGTAGCCTTATAATGTACTTCATGTTATAGCTAAAGCTTCAGGAAACTGCTGGTATTCTGATGAACCATTTTCTAGAACTATTGTTCGTTTTCTTATCGTGTGGCTTTGTTTATCATTTGTACAGTAACATTCAGTCGGGTCGATCCTGGAGGAAAACTAATCATGGGTTCCAGGAAGGCAGCTAATGCTGGTGATGTGCAGGTTGGGTTCTCTATGAACTGATGTTGCTGGAATGTGCTGGCTTTTCTATGCTTAGCTCCATTCTTATGTAGGTATAATCTTTATAAACAGGGTGTGGGTCTCCCCAACGGTGCTTCAACTGAAGATACATCATCATCAGGTGTTACAGAGAACCCGCCCTCCATAAATGCATCCTCGTGTCCGTCACGAATACCAAAAGACATGAAAAGTATGCCTGAGCATTTGAGCTCAACTTTTGGTGGTAGTTGTTCGAAGAAGAGTGAGAATAACGGAGGCAGAATATGCGACGACGGGCCACGGGGTAAAGACAAGAAGAGAACTCGAACCATTGGGACAAAAAATAAGAGATTGCTTTTGCATAGTGAAGAAGCAATGGAGCTGAGACTCACCTGGGAAGAAGCTCAGGACTTGCTTCGTCCCTCTCCTAGTGCAAAATCTAGCATTGTTGTCATTGAGGAGCATGAATTTGAAGAATTTGACGTAAGTGGTAGATAGTTTTGAAATTTCGTAACAAAAAATGGGTTTTATGTGACTTAATTCTGAATTGGACATCCCCTCAGTTAAGTCATTATTCTTGTTAATGTTATGCTCAGGAACCTCCTGTCTTTGGAAAGAGGACGATAATTACTTCAAATCCTTCAGGGTATGATCTTTATACCAGTTCTCAAGTAAAAGAAAAATGAATGGCAACATGAAGTCCTATATAACATAATTTTATAGTTGCACTTGGTGTTCATCTCCAGCTTGTAAGCGATTTACTAACGAATGTCTTTGTGGTCCAGTGAACAAGAACGATGGGCATCGTGCGACGACTGCTTTAAATGGAGAAGGTTACCTGTAGACGCCCTTCTTCCCTTAAGATGGACATGTCCAGACAATGCTTGGGACATGAGCCGGTAAGAACTACCACAAGTTGTGTTTCTTCTTGATTGCTTGAATCATAGATCACTTTAGAATTTGTTTTTTCTTGAGGTCCTGTCGGTGTGATTTAATATACATTGATAGGTGTTCATGTTCTATACCGGAGGAGAATCTGAAGGAACTTGAGAATGCTCTTAAAGTGGGAAGAGGTATGAAATCTATTATATATCTTCGCCTCTCATGGTTCCTTCTCCTTAGCATGTTGCATTAGTGTTAGAGACTGCTTCCAAGAAGTTGTATTGCGTAGGGGATTTGTTTAAAATAATTCCCGAAATAATTCAGGATAGTTATCTATTATCTGTGCTTCTTATGGATTATTCTCGGTATCCTGCAAATTTGTTTCTGAACAGAGCTTACCTTTGATCCACTCAGCTTATTGAGAGGCTCAAGTCTCAAGACACTAACTGTCTGTATATTTATTTAGAGTACAAGAAGAGAAGAACTGGGGAAAGCCAGGTAGCAAGAACTGAGGAAGAACCGTCTGGTTTGGATGCATTAGCAAGTGCAGCAGTCTTAGGAGACAGTTTAGGTGAGCCAGAGATTGCGACGACCACCAGACATCCAAGGCACCGGGCTGGATGCTCTTGCATTGTGTGCATTCAGCCACCTAGTGGGAAAGGTAGGCACAAACCCAACTGTGCCTGCAACGTGTGTAGCACCGTGAAGAGAAGGTTCAAGACTCTGATGATGAGGAGGAAGAAGAAACAGTTAGAGCGAGACGGACCAGCAGCAGCAGAAGATAAGGAGGAGGCAATGAAAGAGGCTGAGTGTGATACGAGTAAGGCAGAGAAGGAAGTGAACGCAGAGAGAATAGATCTAAACAGTGATCCTTACAATCGAGAAGACATTGAAGCTGGGGCGGCAGAGAAAGAGGAAAGTAGAAAAGGAGAAATAGGAGAGTTTTCGAGTGTTGCTGAAGACGGTGATGTTTTAGGAGTTACGGAGTTAGAAGAAAGAGAGGCTGAAAATATTCATGAAGAGCCAAGAGGTGAAAGCTGACATGCAAGACAAGAAAGAAAAGAGCCAAAAGTGAAACTCATAGTTACTTTGTTTTCTAAGGACAACAAGAGTCGAAGAAGAGAAGGAGAGATAGGTACAGTTTTGTGTTTGATTCTGTCATAATATTAGGAAAAATAAGTTTTTTTTAAGTTCAAAACAACAATTATGGCCCATCTTTTTTTCTTCTCTTTTTGGTGATTTGTGGTGAGGATTGGGTTTTAGTATGTCTCCTATGAGTTTTGTAGAAGGCAAATGGAGCTTCTGGTGATGAAGCAGTTGAATTTTCTATATATTTTTCTATCGTCTTCAACCTCACATGTGAAGGCATGATGATTTAAATTAAGATCCTTCTCCTTAAATTGTTGTTTAACTTTAATATTCGATTCTCAGGGTCAATTATGAAAGCAAATAGATATTGTTGATAGTATTATATTACTATGAAGGGTTAAGATCCTTGTTTTGAATCTCGCTAGGCGCTGGTTAGACGGTGAGGCAATGTCTAGCGCCGAATTAATAAATCAGAGATTATATATGGATTAATCGGGACTAGTTTTGAAAGACAATTGTCCAAATTTAAAATATGTATTAAAGAAATTGTATACTTAAGTGGTCTAGTGGTTAAGCCACTATTAGTGAACCCAATGTTGCATATTCGATTCCCTCAGCTCCCAAATACTTGTTTTCATTTTTTTCTTTATTAAATGAAGGGTAAAACAGTATTTCTCTTCTCATCTTCTTCATTTTTTTCAACCCTAATTTCGAAAGCCACTCCCATTTTCTGGTTTTGAAATTTTTTTACTATTTATCTTCTGTTTTTTTATCAAAGTTATGTCTAAATACAACAAATCTAAGCGAATATGAGAGATTTTCAAACTAAAAATATGAACTTTTCAAATATCTGATTTTTAAGGCCGATACCGTGGAAAGCTTTTCTGGCCATTAAGTGGCTGCCAAGACCACGTTTTTGAACACGGGTTTAAGATACATAAAATGTGGTAGACCACAAGAGATGTCATGCATATAAATAAATGTTGTTGAAGAATGCATGTAGTAGACTTGTAATTTTATAAGGATATTTTTTTCTTTAACTCAAATAATATTAGAAACCCTCTAACAAAAGTTGACAACATTGAAATATGGGCTGACTCTCTAATAATACGGGCGAAAACATTAGTCTTCTGATTCAATGATTTTGGGATAACATGAAGTGAGAAATAAGCAAAAAGATTTTAACCTATCATAGTCCTTTTGGTATGGTTGAAACTGGTTGCATCATAATCTTCACCATATATGCGTAGTCTGTCGCGAACTCACTTTTGATATATAAAGAGATATCAGAGACTCCATCGCCCGTAAAAAAGCGTATACCTCCAAATGTAGAGCAGATAGGCTTCTTCTCTCTCCACGAGCTCCACATTCTCCCTCAAAGGAGTCTGGAAAGCATATTCATCCTAGACCTGAATGAAAATATGAACTCTTCCAAGATCCATCAACATAACATCTGTATCCTGTAAAACTTTGAATGGAAGATGGATGCTACCAAAGGGGACGCTTCAAAATTGGTATTGAAGGAGAATGTTGTCGTAAGATGGTGGGGTCTCTCTTGGCATGTGTCCATTATGACACGTCTGCTTTAATTAATAAGGAATTTAATTAATTAAAATTAAACATATACAATCTTTTTTTCATCTGAATCTGAATATTATTAGGAAGGGATCATTACAACAATAAGAGTACAACAATAAACGAAGCAGAACACAAAGGATATAATCAATCCTAAAAAGTTATGAGGATGATAAGACAATATCCAAATGCTAAAACCAAAACCAATGGATCAAGACCTGAATATCAACTTAGGAGTTCCCGAACGACATTTTGACAATGAGATTCCTATCTAAAGGTGATGACTTGAGTCACATAGACTAGTTCCTATGGAGAAAAAGTACTCTCAATTAAATTGCCAAAGTTGATAAAAACTTCCTGAGCTAGGTACTCAAACCAAACTCCAAATGGGAAGACTAAAGACATCAACACTCAAACCTAAACCATTCAGATAGAGATATTACCGCATGCTTGGGGAAAGGTATCCCACATACATAAGCTCTATCTTACTGTATTTAGGATTACAAACAGAAGAGGAGAGACCAACTGCAACCTAGAAACAAAAAATTAATTCCTAAGATTAAAGCTAAGGTACGACTCTAGGACCACACAAAGGAAGAGATAGGCTCGAGTAGAACACTAATTAACCCACAGGAAACAAAAGTCACCGGCAAGAAAAGCTTCGACAACCACTATGGCCCTTCCCGTAAAATCAACTAAAGGCCCGAAGCAACCAAAGAGATCCAGACACTCCAAACAGGTGAAGAGGACCAGATCCACACCACCATCGACTATAGGGAAGCCACGACAACCTGTACTTGCTCAAACAACGACGACGTCACCGGTGAAACAAGATCTCGAGGTATTATCTATTTTTAAGCAGAACTCAGGCGCAAAACAAAAGACAAATTTATAGCACCAGGTCGGTGATACAAAGAGACTAAGGGTGGGCCATCTGTACTGTGAGAGCCATCGGCGGCCAAGCTGTATGCCGATTATTATGAAGCCAACGAGTTTTTATCGAAGGCACTCTCGGATCTAATTAAACATATACAATCTAACCAAAACCTTTTTTGTTTGGGTTTGAAAAGCCTTAAATAGCACATGCTATTTTATTTAAGTTATGGGCCTTACACAAGTAAACGTAGCCCTGGACATATTACCTGAACCTGAAATCCGACCTAAAACGGACTTGAAATTTTGGGTTCATGTCCGGTTCGAGTAAAGACAAAAGTAACCATCGAATATTATCATAGTGTACATGTGGATATCAAGTCGGCTTTGAGTATTATCCCATACCCGAATATTTCAGGTATTTAGGTACCAAAAAATACCCAAATACCTAAAATATATTCGAATGGGTACACGAATACCCAGAAATTTTTGCGTATTTTTAGGTATATAATAGGCCCGAATTTATTTATTTTACAATTTTATACCCAAACCAGAACCGGAACCAAAACCAGAACATAACTAATTTAGTTTTAGTACTTAAATGGGTATAAAAATTATGGACCCGAACCGACCCGAATCCAAGAGGGCTACCAAGAAGGCTCAAACCAGATCCGACCCGAATAGTGTTTGGTTCCAAAACGGATACTAAAATCTCATACCCAAAATACCCAAATCTAATCGGGTAATACTTGGAACTGGTTTGAATACCCGAATGTTTAGGGCTACTGTAAACTTGTTCGTATCTTAAATAGCACGTTTGAAACTCACTCAATAGTTGTATACTAAGGCTACTGTTCAACTGGATCTAGCACATGAGTTAGATCTGAGTGATTGATTTAAGGGGAGTATGGGCAAGGACTTCGTATAATAAGATTGCAGAGAGAATAAAAGTGTTGTATAGTTTGTGTGAAAATTATGAGAATATGGTCTCTTTGTGGAGACTTTCTCACCTATTTTTAAGGTATAAGGTCATTTAAAAACAGATTAAAAATAAAAAATATTACATTTTTTGTTAAAATTTGACATTATTCTAAAAGTTCTCTAAGATATTCAAAAATATTCTATTATCGTTATAGGATATTTCAATATTTTTTTCGGTGGAGTGCCGTCCAAATAACTATATCCCAAAGTACTGAGATGAGCTAACCCTCGTCATAATGCCGAGACTACTAGTCTATATTTTACTACCATATTATTAACAAGTTGACACTTTCCAAGATGAAGACCTGATGTTATCAAAACTTTTCTTGAGATAGTATGATTCATCAAGAACATTACACTATCTAGTATCTTCGCATAATATTCTTGCCTCACACTTTCACCTTTGTTCTTAAACAAATGAAAAGAAGAATCATAAGGTGATTTTGATACTGGTTTGTCCCAGTAATTAAACTTCCTCAAAATCTTTTCTATGTAGTGAGTTTGAGATAATGCAAACCCAAATTCTGTTTTAGAAACTTTAATTCTTAAAATTACATCTACTTCTTCTAAGTATTTCATGCTAAATTTTGACTTAAGAAACTGCTTGGTATCCTTAACTATCTTCAGAGAAGTTTCCAAGATTAACGTATCGTCTACATATAAGCATATGACCACAAACTCATTTTCTGAACCCTTGCTAAATATACAAGTATCACCAGAATTTAGCCTATATCCATTCTCTGTCAGTGTTGTACTAAACTTGTCAAACCATTGTTTAGGACTTACTTAAGACCATATAAATACTTTTTAAGTCTACATACTTTGTTCTCGTGTCCTTCTACTACAAACCTTTCAGGCTGAGTCATATAAATTTCCTCTAAAAGATCACCATTCAAAAAGGTTATTTTAACATTCATTTACTGAAATATCTATTGAACATTCTGAAGCAAGGAAGTGGAGAGTGTAATACAAGGAAGCAAATCCGCAAGTATTTACACTCATGAAGACAAGTGAAGATTGAACCTTTGTAAAGCAAGGAACTAAGTCCGAACTAAGGGAAAGAATAACTTGAAGTGTGATGCAAGTAAAGGCTAAGTTTGAGTGCTAAACAAGGCATGATATGTGAAGCAATATAGCCTTTGGGATTGAAAGCAAGAAAAGATCACATGACAAGCTTTAGCTCTCATAACCGTTGGATAAAGAGCCATTGGGACCAAGATGAACTAAGGCCGTTGGATTGAGTTGTTTCCTTAAGGAAGAATGAAGCTTGGACCACACATGACCAAAGAGGAAAATCATCTTCTCCTTGTCCATATGAACGTTGGAACACTTCTCATTTTGGGTAATTTTGTATAGATTCACACAAGTGTATGTAGAGATATGTTTTAGCTTAGTTTGTCTATATCTACTCTTTGTAATGTTCATTTGAAAGCTAAGAAGAAATAAACTCAGCTTCTTCACCTATTATCTCGACTTTAGGGCCTTATTCTCTCCAAATCTCTCTAAATCTCTCAAATCTCTCGGTTACTAAATCTCTTTCTTTACCGAAACTTACTCAAACTCTCTTCAATCTCTTTAACCCGCAACCCTCTTTCTTTTCTTTGAAATCTATGATGGTAACATATCCAGGTTCATCCTTGGCGTATTCTTGATGTTTTTGAGGTCCCAGGATCTCTATTGGTTTGTCCTTGTTACTTGAAAACCGTTTTCAAATTTTGTTCAAACCGATTTTTGCAAAAGTGTCTTCTTCTTTCTAAAATCGATTTCTTTTGAGGCAATGAGGAGAATGAATGTTGCTGAGGTTAAAAACCTTCTATTTGAGCATCATATCAACTCCAAGTATCAACTTTTTCAAAAGGAAAGAATTTCGTTTTGTTCTTGATAGTTTTCAAACCGATTTTTCAAATCTGTTTTTTTGGAAAAATGTTTTGTTCTTCTTTCAAGCTGTTCAAGCTGTTGAAGTCGTGTTTCTTAATGTTTATTTCATAGATTTCAAAGCTAAAATCTTGGTTTTGTGAAAATGAAGAGAGAATAAGTGGTGCTGTGGCTGTGGTCCACAAGGAAGAGAGAGAAATATATGAACTCATGCTATTATCCATCGGTCCCTTGGCTGTTCCTCTTTAAGATTCACTTAGGGTCACGATTTGCTGAGCTAATTACCTCTATAATCTCTACCTCAACTACATTTTCATCTCTAAGTCACCCTTGTTTATTTCTAAATTTTTCAAAATTCGAATTTCATATTGTTTGGTCCTTTACCCATTGGGTAAAAAGGTGCTTTTGAATTCAAAATGTTTTTGTCTTTTTGTGCTGTATTTTTATGGGTATAAACTAAATTTTTAAAGCTTTTTTCATCAACTTATTGAGTCCAAGCCGTATGAGTGAAAACTTTGGGTTGGTTTTCCTTTTTGTGAAGTGTATAGCCATAAAATCCATTGTATTTTTGATTTGTTTTTGCGGTTTGGATTAAGGCTCTAAAATCGCGAACCTTGGCTAAATCTACTCTGTTCTTGTGAACTAGAGTGTTCCAAAGTCATTCTGAATCCATCTCTTTGATTTGATAAATAGTTGAACCGAGTTGTATTTGTCTAAAAGGTCCTGATTTTGTGTTTCTTGAATTTTTGTTGATTTCTTAGTAGAATCTTGTTGTCTAACTCTTGTGCGTGAGTTCTTGGTGCCTATCTTCTGTTTTGTAGCTAGGTGACCTCTATAAAGGAGTAAAGACCAGTCGTGATAGATGGAAGGCAACCAAAACCACAAGTTCTCTTGTTTGGTGCATTACTAGCGTGTGAAGTTAGAACCAATGGTCGCAGCTTCAAGGACCCAGCTTTGTACTGTGGTGAAAAGTCTGATGGAAGGTGTTGAGTCATCTCACAAGCAAAGGCGTGTATCATCTTGTATGTGGTGAAAAGAAGTGGAAGTATTATGCAGGGCCCGAGCAACATATGGAGCAAAATAGGCTATCTCTAAAACCTCCTCTATTTTAATCTCTTAATCTCTCTTGCTTGTCTTTGCTAGTCTAGTTACTCATATCCATAGTTGATTTCATTCACATCTTGGAGCCCTCAGTGTCAAATGCTTTAAATCTCTTATACCTTGTGTGAAGGTGTAACTCAGAGCTTTGCTTAAGTATTTCCAAGAGGTGATGGATGGAAATGAGCAAGCTATTGGATATGGAAATAGTGTTAAGGAGGACAAGTGTGGTTGTGGGTGACCTTGATGTTGTTTATTCAAGCCATTACAACCATTTGGAGGAGGAATAAGAATAAACCAGAAGATGCTCCATAGTGTTGGTGTGATGGAATAGCTTCTCAAGATGGTGTTGATGTAGCAGATCCATGTGTGGAGTTCAAATGAACTCAAACATATTCTTCATGAAGAGTCTCTACCAAAATCTTGTGCCAAAAGTTTGGTAGCCAAGGTATGAGATCTCAAACAATTAAATCTCCTTTAGTATTGGATTCACGACTTTCTCTTGTGTTTCCTAAGCTAGGAATAGGTGCTAAAAGCATTTAGAGTAGCAAAGGAATGAGAAGCTTAGGATTGTGCTAAAACCCGAGGAATCATGGCTTAAAGAGCTAGTGATTCCATTTCCAAATCCGTTGGTAATCTCCACTAGAGCTCGTAGAGACAAGTTGTGGAGAGATGTGGTTCACACTAAGGCTTGTGTGAGAAGTCTAAGGTGTTTTAGAAGTATTGAGGTGTGGTGTGTGCAAGAAGGATCTTCTTTGTCTTAAGCCGCAAGTTTGCATGGCTCAAAGGAGCCAAATGGTCCACGGAGGAAGTGCTTATCCAGTCTGTGAACAAGTTGAAGTTTGAAGGTATGAAGTGTCCATATGATCTATCTGACACTAACCTTTGTGTGTTTCATAAGATCTTTGCTAGGAATATGAGTTTGATACATCCAAGATGCTAAGAGTGGTGGAGCTAAGGCAACTCAAAAGGTGGCTTACAAGACTCAAAGGAGGTCCAAGAAGTCACTAAGGCTGAAAAATGCCAAGAAATGGCCAAAGGAATGCATTGGGGATGCATTTTGGAAAAATCAACATTTTGATTTTTCAAAATTTGGACTTGGGGCTTTTTCAAGCCATACTTTGAGGGGAATGCAAGCTTAGGAGGAGCAACCCAGCTATCTTTTGTCATTGATGTGTGAAGATCGCATGATTACATGATCCAATTCATTGAAATGGACATGTAAAGGTATGTAACTTAACCTTTGTCAATTAGTTTTAGAAATTAATGCTTTTGTGTTCTTGTGAGTGTTATATAGGACATTATGATCCATGACATGACATACCAAAGAGCTGAAGCTAAGGAAATATCAAAGTTTTGTGTTAAGGATAGAACCATTGAAGATGGTTCCGAATGGAGTGTTGATCGAAAGGGGAAGCCTCTCAAGATGCGTGTGCTACTTCCAAGCTTGGCGTCTACTATGTATGGTTCCGTCCGAGCTTGAGGGGGAGTCTTGAAGAATAGAGTCAAGGCTGAAGCAAGGCTGAAGCAAGGCCGGAGGAACTTGTGTCCGATGGAGTCAAGGCCGAAGCAAGGTCGGAGGAACTTGCGGCCAAAGGAGATGTCATATTTGAAGAAGGTGGAGCGCTCAAGTTTGTGAGTTTGTCTCAGCCTCTTGGACTTGATTTTCCAAGGCGTAAACATGATCCATACTCTTTTTCCCTTGGTTGGTTTTGTCCCAACAACTTTCAAGCTTGACCTTAATGAATCACATTAAGGATTCAAGCTTGAGGGGGAGTATTGAAAATTGTGAAGCAAGGAAGTGAAGAGTGTAATACAAGGAAGCAAATCCGCAAGTATTTACACTCATGAAGACAAGTGAAGATTGAAGCCTTTGTAAAGCAAGGAACTAAGTCCGAACCAAGAGAAGGAATAACTTGAAGTGTGATGCAAGTAAAGGCTAAGCTTGAGTTCTGAACAAGGCATGATATGTGAAGCAATATAGCCGTTGGGATTGAAAGCAAGAAAATATCACATGACAAGCTTTAGCTCTCATAACCATTGGATAAAGAGCCGTTGGGACCAAAATGAACTAAGGCCGTTGGATTGAGTTGTTTCTTTAAAAAAGAATGAAGCTTGGACCACACATGACCAAAGAGGAAAATCATCTTCTCCTTGTTCATATGACCATTGGAACACTTCCCATTTTGGGTAATTTTGTATAGATACACATAAATGTATGTAGAGATAGGTTTTAGCTTAGTTTGTCTATATATACTCATTGTAATGTTCATTTGAAAGCTAAGAAGAAATAAACTCAGCTTCTTCACCTATTATCTCGGCCTTAGGGCCTTATTCTCTCCAAATCTCTCAGATCTCTCGGTTACTAAATCTCTTTCTCTACCGAAACTCTCTCAAACTCTCTTCAATCTCTCTAATCCGCAAATCTCTTTCTTTTCTTTGAAATCTTTCACTATCAACTTATATGAACTCGCTACACCTGGAAGAAATCTTATAGAAGCTATTTTTGTAACAAGAGCATAAGTATTAAAAAAATCAACTCCTTGTTTTTGTGAGAAACCTTGAACTACTAATCCAACCTTAAACTTGTCAATGCTTCCATCAGATTTGAATTTCTTCTTTAAATTCTATTTACATTTTACTGCTCTGCAAACCCTAGGAAGATCAACGAGTTCCCAAGTATGATTAGTCATAATTGAATCATATTCATTACTTACTGCTTCCTTCCAAAACATTCCGTCAATGATTTGCATTGCTTCACTGAATGTTGCAGGATATTCGTTTATTAGAAAGTGAAAACGAACTCTTCTAATAACTCATCATGCTCTACAATGAAGCTCGTTATGAAATTTGAACCATAATCAGTTGCAGTTCTAATCCTTTTACTTCTCCTTGGTTCATCAGTTATGCTTTCTGAAACTCGTTTACTAGTAAGAGGTAATGAAACAGAAGAAATATAATTATATTTGAAGGGAAAAATATTTTAAAAAAATTCAACTTCCCTTGACTCTATTACGTTTCCAAGACTTCTTGAAGATGGGTCAAACATGATACATCTATAGGCTATACTCTCAGATGCATAACCAATAAAAATTGCATATACAGTCTCTGGACCGATATTAGTTCTCTTAAAGCTAGGCAAGCCTACTTTAACCAGACAGCCCAAAACTCTCAAAAAGAATAGATTAGGTCACTTCTAATCCTTTGTGAGGTATCTTATTAATGACATAGCACGCAGACAAAACAACTTCTTCACACATGAAATCGGATAAGCCAGAACTTGTCAACATTGCATTCATTATGTTTTTAATATTTTTATTTTTCCTTTAACTATAAAATTATGCTGAGAGAAATATGGAGTTGTCTTCTCATGTATTATTCCTTCACTTAAACATAAAGACCTCATAAATTCATTTATATATTCACTACCTCAATCAGATCTAATCCTTATTATTCTTCTAATTAACTGATTCTTTACCTCAGTTTTACAGATTTCTAAAACATCAAAGGCTTCATCTTTAGAGTTCAGTAAATATACCTTAGTGAACCTGGAGCAATTATCTACAAAGGTAATGTAATATCTCTTAGCCCTTTTGCTCGTCAAGTTCTTAAAGTCTGCAAGGTTTGTGTGAATTAGTTCTAATAATTCAGATGATCTAGATACATGATATGAGAAAGGTTTACGACTACTTTTAGCTTCAACACAAACTTCACATTTCGACAATTCAGAACTCATATCATTAGATATCAAGTCAGCGTGTTTCAAATTTTTGATAGATTTATATTTAAGTGTCCTAATCTACCATGCCAAGTATTGAAATCAAAAGTCAGTTAAGCAAAAAATTCATTTTCATTTCCATTCATGGTCTCGAGTACAAACAGGTTATTCTTATAGAAAGCTTTACCAACATACATGACATTCTTAGTGAATATCATCCTACCAACATCTACAACTTGTTTTATACCACCAGACATCAACAAACCATTAGAAATCAAATTCCTATGCATATTGGGCACAAAGAGAGTCTTAGTGAGAGTTAGAGTTCCTGATGAAAGCTTTAGGTTAACTTCTCCAATTCCTGAAACTTTGACAGCACTGAAATCACTAAGAAACACACTGTAGTTTGTTATTTCATCCAGGTTCTTGAACAGAGATTTTGTAACACCCTAAACCCGCAATTTTCAAGTTCAACATATTTTTTTAGTAAAGCCTTGGGCGGACCTTACACTTAGCCATTTCAAGTCCCTATTTCACTAAGTCAAAATTCGATTTCAAATGAAAAGTGACAAGCCCAAAC
>OVBA01003450.1:16685-27957 GCA_900406435.1 Lepidium aucheri | reverse complement strand
CTGTCCAGAACATCGGAGTAAATCGCGCTCTCCGCCATGTCAGAAAATGCGAGGATAATGCAGCCGCGGTGTTTGAAGTGACGAAGGACGATCAACATAGCATCTTTGTCCTCGGTTATAGGGCAATTCTGAGTGTGCGAGAAACTCCAATGAAATTTTGGAGCAACGTAATCAGGACGTTTTCTGCGAGCAGGAGTAGGGACACCGGAAAGTTGTTGCTCGCCCTCTTTCTCCGAGTCAGTAGAGATCACCATGTCATCACAAGTACTAGCCGCACGCGATCGTTTGCCTAGGTGTTCATGCGTGTCAACCTTCCTCCGACCAACGAGAGGAAGATCACCAGACATAACTCCTCTAGGATTGGGGCGTGTGTACACCATCGAATGAGGACGATTCTGGCTTCCTCGGGAGCGGGGGTTACGACCTAAAAGAAAAACAACACAAGTCATCCACGAGACATGAAATAACATAAGCAAGAATCTTTAGGAACGAAAAGAATGAATACCATTGGCTTTAGCATCTTTGCTTGCGTAGTCTGTAGAAGACATTCTCGCAAAAGTCACCTAGGGATACGAAAAACGAAAGAGGGCTAAGGACCGGTATAAATAGAAGAGGGAACAGAAGCAAATCAAGTATGGAAAACCTAGATTCTCGAAGATATGAGCTTATCAAAAGAATAGAAAAAATCTCCAACACAACACGCTTCTGAACCGACTAAAGCCGCTTCAAAAGCTAGGGGGCTCTTATTGGTACCAGGTCCAAAATCCTTAAGAGGCCCAATAATGACGAATTAGAGAAGATGGGCCGAGCAGGTGACTAGGCGAGCCTCATAACATCTTTGGGACCGAGCACGCGAAGCCCAAAAGAGCGGAGCCGACTAAGCGAGCAACCAACCCTCACCATGCTCGCCAGAAATCAAGGAGAAGATCTTGGAGAATCCCGAAAGGATATTCCCCGAAAACCTAGGTCCAAAAGCCTATAAATAATAGTCCATAACCTCGAAAAGAGAGATAGAAAAAAAGAGAGAGAAAACCCTAGATTAGAACCTTGGAGTAACAACAAAAGATTTGTTCGACCTCCATTTGTAACCTATTTTCGCTTAATAAAAGTGTTCGATTCAAAGTCCCACGATTTCCTAACGAGTATTGAGTTTCAGCATCAACAGGCATGATCTATGTGGATTCGCCTAATTAGCCCTCAGCATAATATCTGATATCCGAAACCCAAACCAAAATCGATCCGAAAAACAATAATCAAATCTGAATTGAATCTGACGAAATACTTGAATGGGTTCTAAGTTTATGTACTCAAAAAATCAAACTCAAATTTGAAACGGAACCGAATCAATAATCGAATGACTATCCGATATACTTTTGTTAAATTTAGGTTTTTTTAGACTTATTTCTATTAATTCTTTACTATTTTTGAATTTTTATATATAAATACTCAAATCTAAACTCGATCTATATTCAAACAGAACCGAACCGAATCGAACCTGAAAAATAAAAATACCTAAAAGGTTTCTAAGTTATTAGATCTGAAAATTTGAAAAGATCCGAACCAAACTAAAATTGAAACCCAAAATGCCCATAGCTACGCTAAATGATAAGATGAAGTTTATTTCTGTGGGCATAACAATAACCATACCAGGGCAGCCCAAACAAATTTAATGCTTAAAGCAAAAAAGATAAAAGTACATAAAAAATAACATTGGAAAGGTTCAAAATACTTATGTTGAACGTAAAATACAAGAACTAAACCACTATACTAGTATAAGAAAACGATGCTCCTAAAATTATTAATATATTTTTGGCCATAAACCTTTTTTTTTATGAGCTTTAGTTGAGGGCTTGCTCTAATTATACTAATGATTGCAGCCATAAATATGAAGGTTACGACAACTATACCCTTTTTTAGCATAAATATTTACTTAGAGCATCATTATTGCTCTTATTTAGGGGATTTGGATGTTAGAGAAAAGCTAAGTTAAGAAATGTATTTTTGTTTTGAGTTTTTAGGTGTGATTAATGGTAGTTTTTTAGGCAAATTTCTTAGGAATTAAAAAATAAAAATAAAAAGAGGAGAGAGTAAACAGGAGAAAGAATAAAAAAGAGGAGAGAGAGCAAAAAAGAAGATAGGGTAAAAAGAAGGGAGAGAGTAAAAAGAGGAGAGAAAGTGAAAATATGAGATAGAGTAAAAAAAGGAGAGAGACTAAAAAGATGAGAGACACTAAAAAGCGGAGAGAAAGTAAAAAGATGAGACAGAGTAAAAAAGAGGAGAAATAGTCAAAAGATGAGATAGAGTAAAAAAGAGGAGAGATAGTGAAAAAGGAGAGAGTGTAAAAGAGGAGAGAGAGTAAAAATATAAAGAATGTAAAAGAGGAGAGAGCGTAAAAAAAGAGAGAGGATAAAAAGAAAAGAGAATAAATAAGAGGAGAGATAGTAATAAGAGGAGAGAGAGTAAAAAGAGAAGATAGAATAAACTTTTTATAATAAAATAAGATAAAAAACTCATTAAAATAATTTCTTAAATAAGAAATTTTAATAGGATTTTTTAAGGGTTTTTTAAACTTTTAATAATAAAATAAGATAAAAAACTCTTAAAAACTCTCCAATAATAATGGTCTTACTTACCCTTTAATGGTTAGTCTCTCATTGAAAACTTCTTTTAGAGTTTTTTAGAAATCAATTCAATATTTTAAACCCACTAACTAAGAGTCTCTCAATTTTAACAAAGAAATTACATTGAAACTCTCTAAAGCAACAATATGTACACAAAATTCTCCCAAACAAAATTTGTTTTACAAATAACAGTTTTATCCATTCATGGTTTTGACATGCTGCCAGATCTCTTTTATGGATTAGGGTTGTCTCTTCCTATACAAAAGGAAAGCATGTGATAGAACAGTAGCAATTCATTGTCTTTGCTGATCCATCTTATTTTCGAAGTTTGACTGGAAAATTGCAATTTGCTGTGAATCTAATATGCCATAAATGCATTTACTATCTCAAACAGATTTTTCCTTCCTTCAACGCATTATGTGGTATGTGAGAAGGACTTTGAACCTGGGTATCAACTTTACTTCTGACTCTGATTTTTCTATTCATGTTTACAATTACACAGATTGGGCAGTCTGTCTAGAAATACGACAATCCACATATGGGTTTTGTACCTTTTCTTGGATTCAATATCATCTCTTAGTTAGCCAAGAAGCAGTTGACTATCTCTCGCTTTTTCATAGAGGCGAGTGAAGGTATTAAACAAGATTAAAAGAAAAAAAATTTGGACCCTAAATAAAAAAAGTTTAGCCCTAAACCTTAGAAAAATTTTAAGACCTTAAGCAATATTAAACGAAAAAAAAAATTGAGCTCTAGATAAAATTTTGTTGGCTCTAAACTTTTTAAAAATAATTTATGGGTTAAACCTTTGTTTATGTGGATTATGTTCTGGACCGTTTTGAGTATAGAGCATTATCCAATGCACCTCAAGAGATCACTTTGTGAATCTCCCTCTTTCATGGCATTAATATTGAGCAGTCTGCTTCTGCTCAACTATTTTATGACAATCTATCAACCATTTATCTATCTGCAAATTAATCACAAAGTTCACTCAAGATCCAAACACTTTCAGATGGAGTATCACTATGTTCGTGAGAGAATTGCTATTGGTAAATTAGAAGTTCAACACATTCCCTCATCTCAACAAATTGTTGACATATCCACCAAATCATTCTCGTTTCTTCCACACCAAATTTGTGGGGATGTGTTAATCTCTCATTGAAGACTCCTGGTGAAGAGTCTTTCAAAAGCTAAAGTAAAAAGCTAAAGTAAGATCTCAAACCCACCATTTTAGATAGTATATTTCAACCGTAACAAAGAAATTGCCCCGAAGCTTCCTAAAGCAACAACAAATGCACAAGATTCTCCCAAACATAAGTTGTTGTGCAAATGACAAGGAAAATCTGTAATCGAATAGTAGCAATTTGAATGAAATACACAATTGATTCTTCTCCTTCTTTGAACTTTTTTTTCTTTTGCTTTTACAAATAATTACAGATTTGACCAAATACTACTCACGTTGACAATTTAACCCCAAAATAACTCCTCATTACGGAGCCGAGACCCCATAATAACAATAAAATATGGCTCAAGGAGAATCCAAAATTCTTATTTCGGCTTATTTAATCACATGAAAAAGATATTTGAGTACAAGTTCCTAAACGAAACATCGTACTTCAGGCCCAAGACCTAAACTAATTATTCCTTTGACTTGCAGGTAATTTTAAGCTTAACGGAAATGGTGATAAATTTTTTCATTTCGTCGGATGAAAGGCAAAAAAAAAACATGTTTCATCACTTCGGTTAATCAGATAAGGCTTATATAACCATTTCTGATTAGATGAATATTATGCAAATATTTTCAGATAGTTACAATGTTCTCTTAAATTTGCAGGGCCAGCCACCTTGATTTGGAATGTCAGGTTTGAAACAGTATGGACTCTTTATTCCGAAATGCACCTAATTAATGATCACTCCGTAAGATGTTTTGAAGAAAGAGTAATAGGCCCATTTAATCATCACAGTAGGCCCATTAAGAAAAATTCCTGAGACAAATCTTTGTTCGGTTCTATAACAATACAAAGCTATCTGTTACTCCAACAGTCTCGAGGTCAAACCCAACGGTGTCTCAGCCTGAAACAGCCAAGAAAGCCAAGTTTGTGCAGAAGACGGTTAAAAAACAAACAGCTCGCGTGTATTTCCATCTACCCATGGTCCGTAAAATGAATTGGTCGAAACTTTGTGAGATGACACAACATATAGAACAAAGTTGGAGACAATGTGGATCTGCAAGAGAGATTGCAGAGTTTGTCGGAATTGAAATGATGACGTGTAAAGTAAGTAACTGTTTCAGTTGTTTCAATAGTTTACCTGTACTTTTAGAAATGTAGAACTCGACTCATACGGACACAGAGCACAAGGACTGGTAAATTAATTTAGTTTTTTTTGTTGTCAATGGTAAATATCAATATGGGTCACAAAGGCCGGTCTATTAGTCTAACTCCTATATAAATCTTGTAGATAGTCTAACTCCTATATAAATTTCGTAGATAGTGGGATTCAACCTCTAATAGTATATGTGCGTCTGCCTTTAATAGACTTACCACTAGTTATTAGACTAAAGATCACTTAAAATTAATTTCGTTTATTTATCAGCAAAGATATAAATATGTGGGGATACTATTACTGTAGTAAACTTTTATATATATTATTAATTTTAAGCTGTGTATCTTTAATGACTAATAATGAGACATAACAACAATCACATTAGCTGTCACCTGTAACTTTATTTTCATTTTAACTTTATAAAAAAATTAAAAGCAGCTACATTAATAAACCCTTTAGTGGGGTTCACCAAAACAATATATATTAAAAAAATTCAAAAAAAAAAAATCGAAAATGTGGCGAACCCGAATTTCAAAAGTTCTTGCAGGCAAGCTTTTAAAATTCGGGTTCGCTACGTGGCAACCCGCATTTGTAAATTTTTTTTTTTTTTAATTTTTTAGTATTTTTTTTTTGTGGACCTCACATTAATAAACCTCTAACGTGGGTGCTCTAACTGCTTTAATAGTTTTATATCTTTCTTTCTTCTTCTTCCACGAGTTCTGTCCAGAAGCAGAAAGAATTAATTTATCAAAAAAAAAACATAAAGTATATTTATTTCCCTTTGTTCAGACCTTGCTTCATTATTTCCCTTCTTAATCGTGTCAGAAATCAACTTCATCTCATCATTTTCTATGTTCTCTCTCTTTCTCACTTGGCTTTTATAAAAATATTTGATTATTGGAATTTTCAGGTGAGAAACATAAAAAAAAGAAATGATGAAAATGACAAGTTCCGGCGACGGAGAATGGGAGCTCCGACCGGGAGGAATGGTTGTACAGAAACGAATAGATCATAGCTTAGACGTGCCACGTGTCATTCGGGTTCGGGTCAAATACGGGTCGGTTCTTCACGAGATCAGTATCAACTCTCAATCTACTTTCGGTAATTCACAACAAAATTCTTAATTTTTTATTTTATTTTGCAATGCTCTGTTTTTTTTATTAATTGTTGATTGTTGAATAATTGAACAGGAGAATTAAAGAAGATATTGTCTAGTGGGACAGGAGTTCATCATCAAGACATGAAGATTTTGTACAAAAACAAAGAAAGAGACTCAATGATGTTTCTAGATCTTTCAGGTGTCAAAGATCGTTCTAAACTTATCCTCAAGTTAGATCCGTTTTCTCAGGAGAAACGTCTTCTAGTGATGAGGAAAATCGCTGCTAAAGACAAATCCATTAAAGCAATTTCCGACCTTACTTCTCAAGTCGAAAGACTCGCCGGACAAGTAACAGAATTAACTGAAATTCAAAGTCTCTGAGCAAAACTCATGNTTTTTTTTTTTTTTTTTTTTTTTTTTTTTTTTGGATTTTAGTTGTCGGTGTTTGATACAATGATTGGTAAAGGAGAAAAAATAGAAGAGAAGAATGTGGAGAATTTGATGGAGATGTTGATGAATCAATTGGTGAAGCTCGATGCGATTTCTGGCGATAAAGACGTTCAATCAAAGAAGACGATGCTGGTACTTCAATTAACGTTTTTTTAGTTAGTGACTCTTAATTTTTGGTTTTTAACTTTGAAAAACAATAATCTAAATATAGACATAACTCTATATTAATTATTTATTACTCAACATGCATGCTCGTTTAACTTAAATCATGATTCCAAAATATCAATTTGATTGGTTTACCATTGTATAGCTTACCAATCATAACCACACATCTTGGTATTAATTTATAAGTTTTCGATGGATTTTTTGATAGTTTTTTTTTTTTAAAATCATACTCTTAATTTATTTGTCAAATGTTTTGGTTGAAATATTGGAAGGAGGAAAGATTACAAAAGTACGTTGAGAAACTCGACTTGTTGAAGATCAAAAACTCAATGCAAACGCAAACGCAGCCAAAACCGCAAACACAACTGCGATTGGAAGAACGAGATTTGCTTAGTTGTGAGGAAGAAACTTGGAAAAAATCGACAGCTTCTTCTTTAGCTCCTACGGTGATCATAACTAAAACATGGGAAACGTTTGATTCCAATTCCACTTCCACGACGGAGCCACAAACGTCCGTTAAATTGGTTCATCCAAAATTTAAATGGGAACTGTTCGATTAAGTATATATATTTATATAAACAATTATACTTAATTTATACGATATTATATGAAAATATCCTCTCTTTTATTTCTCATATTTCTTGTAACATATGTGATTTTTTTTTTGTCATTTGCGAATTTATAATATGTAGATACATTTCTGTCGTTTAATTATTTCGTAAACTTATGATTTTTATTGAAAAATATGGAGAATCGCAAAGATCAAAGCAAGAGTTGAAACACTATGCTAATGAACTGGCGCACTAGGAGTAACTCTGGTGATGAATTGTAACAACGACAGTTCAAATGCGAAATGATCCATGACAATGACAATGACAATAACAAGAATATATATAGCGACAAACCATAAACTTCCAAATAGTAGTTATAAACCTATTAAATTATAGGGGAAATGTAACTGTTCATATTTCTTCACTATTTTTGTTTTCTTTACACATGTGTCAAAAGATCCTTCTAAAAAATGGATCCATGAAATTCGATCATTTTATGTCTAAACTCCAAATTATATCATACAGAGATACATAATTTTTTGGAATCGAATTCTGCTAAAAAAAACTATATAAATTTACAATTTAATAATTGACCAAAAGTATTTCTCCAAATTTTTAATGATTAATTACTGGTGACATTTTTTCAATCAACATATTTGGATGGATACTGCAAACGGTTGTTTTTGGGTTATATTTTTATAAAAATACTTTTGAACCTCAAATTTTTGATTCTTTTTAATAAATACTAGTTAAGTTTTGTTAAAACCAAAATACATGTTTTTTTTACATCCACTTTAACTAAAATAATAACTTTATTCTGTTTACAGTCTAATAAGAAGCCCAAAAAATTTACATGATTTAACTCAGAATTTTGTTATTTTGTATTCTTATTTGACATGACCATAATTTTCTCCATGTATTCAAGTCTATTACAAATGAGAGTCTGATGAAAGACTTCTTCTTTGACATTTGGCTTCCACAAGAATCACACATTGAAATTTTAACAAAAAAGAGAGAGAAAAGAATCACACATTCCTAACAATTTAAAAAAATCCACCGTAGGGAGGAAAAAAGAATAAAAATCTCCATTCTAGGAACCATCAATCTGACAAGTTATCCTACTCATTCCCTTGCAATGACAAGATGATCATTTTTGTTTTGTTTCTGAACGGGTTCAAACATGCATCTAGAATTACAATCAATTACATTCAACCATTAATATTTAAATCCATTAAATAGCATCCAAAAAATGAAACTGATGACTAGAAAAACATCTAAAATTCAAAATAATCTTTGTAAAACACCAAACCAGACTTATTAAACATAGATTATAAACTGGGAGAAATTTAGTGCTGTCATGATCGAGCTAATTGTTCATGAAGTCTCCAAAGTCTCACTCCTATAAAGAATTTAAAAACAAATATCAAGTTAATGAATTTGGAAAATTGGATTTTTTTTCCCATCAACTCATAGGATTTTTGTGCAGATTTTCACTGTTTGTTGTAAAAATTGAGTAGAATTATACAAAAAGATTATAGTAAAACAAATTAAAGATTTAAAAGCATTTGACCTGATAGAATGACACTGGAAGTTCTGACAAATTCTCAGCACATTGTTCCTGTTTACAATCAATGTTCACATATCATTTAAATTTGCATGCCATTATTTTTAAAAGTGATTCAAGGTATTATGAAAATGAAAAAACTTCAGAGTTACCTGATTATAATTCATGTCGCCAGTAGGAAAATACATTTCCGAATTAGGAACAAAGTTCAATGTTTCTCCATAAGAGTTGGCCATAAACTAATTCATAGATTATGTATAAAATTTAAGAAATTATCAGTCCATATAGACACACACTATATATTACATTGTAAAGTTAAAGTAAAAGTATAAAAAAATAAATAGATTTTCAAAAATTTAAAAGCATTTTACCTGATCGAATGACATTGGAAGTGGCGGCAAATCTGTAGTACCATTTTCCTATGTAATCAATGTTCATATGTCAATTATTTGGGCGTGCCACTATACATATAAAAGTACTTTAAGGTTTACTTTTTTTGTTTTAAAAATATTTAGAGTTACCTGATTTCTAAAGTTCATATCGCGAGTTGGAACACACATTTCCGAATTAGCATTACCAACAACAGAGTTCAATGATTCTTCGATAGACTTGTCCTTCAGCTAAATCATAGATTTGTATGATTATGAAATTTTCAATCCACACACACACACACACACATATATATTCCATATGTAATTTTTGACTAAAATAAAATAAACATGACTTACATTTCCAAAACTCCAATTACTTCTGTCTTCATACGGATAAGCAGCAAGCGTAGCATTCATTTCAAAATCATTGTTGAACAGCTTAAAATTTTCATTACTCACTTGACCTTGATGCTGCTCAAATCGTACACACAAATCAAAACATTAGGTTCATATATGGCAAAAAGGATTAATTAAAAACTGTATCAGGTATTGGTTAAGTTACCTGATACTCTTGATAAACCTGAGAGTTAGGTGTGTAGCAAAAGGCCTCGTTGATGCCATGATGATCATTGAACATGCTTAGATTCTCTACGACAGGAACCGCATCATTGGTTTGTGCAATGAAGTTGCTCTGTGGCTGATTCTCATTCTCCAAGAACAGTGAAAATGTAGAAGAAAACCTCGAACTTGAACTTCCATGGCCACTCACGTTGTTGTCATTGCAATTGAAACCACAGTTCATAGCACCCAAACTTTCACCAAGAGGATCATTGCAATTACCATTACCATTAACACTTATTCCACCAAGTCCAATCAAATCTCTGTTGTCATTTATATTGATCCCACCATGAAGGTTATGCATAAAATCATTAGTAAGATTAGAGTTCATACCCAAAACATTGCTTGTTGTTCCATACTGTCCAAATGTAGGAGTTTGAGACGCTTGAGATATCCCCAAAATACTTTTCATTTCCTCGTTTAAAGGTAACAAGTCGGATCCAGTTCGGATTAGATCATAGGTGGGTGTATGGTTCATGTGGTGGATAGGCTCATGTGAATCAGCATTGTTGCTTGGCATGAAGCTAGCTGGTTGACAAAGACCATAACCTAACTGAGAGTTCAGAAGATTGTTTCTGCTAATGCTTGTGTTGTAGTTGTAAGAGTGTTGTGGGTTGAGGTAACTAGGTGATGTAAAGTTGGCGTTTATAGTTCTTCTTGACATTTGTCTTGCTGCCTCTTTCTCTTGAACTGTTTTTAAGAACTGTCTATACCTCTGTGTGTAATATATATGATATGAGTTGAAAAAATAAGATAAGAAATGAATTGGAATTTGATTACTGTCAAATGGTAATGACTTTAAGTGATGTTTATAGCAGAACGAACCTGTAATTTGCTGGCTATGTGTGATCTTGTTAGGTCTTTCATGTTCATAAATTCTAAAATCTTGTTCGGCACAGCCTCTTCACAATTGTATCAAAGACAAAGCAAAAGATACATCATTAGTCATCTGTTGTTTTTGCAAATAAATGATTACAAAATTGACCAAAAAACAAATTAAATGTAAGTTAAGAATTTCAAAGAATTACTATCAAGGTGTATCGATATTTTACATGGCTTGCAAAAATAATTATGAAGAATATTGAACCAAATGGTCTTAGATTTCACCAAATACTTCATTATTTGGTGCTCTATCTATGTACGATTTTGCAATTATACAAGGAATTTTACGGCCAGTCATAACATGATAAACATTAATCTACAAAACAATTAGGAGATTATGATCATTTAGTAGTAAATATATAAATAGATGAACACGAATAGTAATGTGAGAAACTTAATCTAATATGTAAAAATATCAATCGTTAAAGCTTCGAAAAACATTTTATAAATGGGTTTATAACATTTTTTAGTTTTACTATAAGATACTGATTTCAAAACACATACTTTGATATATGTCATTAGTATATCTTATTCAAAATTATTAATTATCTATAGAAAAAATATATAAAACATTTATAACATACTTAGAAATGAAAAAAGATATATATATATATATATATATATATAAT
>OVBA01003450.1:0-16674 GCA_900406435.1 Lepidium aucheri | reverse complement strand
AATATTTAGGAGCTTTCAAGAATTTTAAAGAGTTTTTCTTAACTAAAAGTATATAATGGATATTTCAAGAATTTTCTAAAAAGAATATTTAAATAAGTTTTTTTTTCTAATGGTTTTAAAAATATTTAAATATTTATTAATAAATTTGGCTACTGAGGCGGTTAGTTGTGGTCCAATATATAAAAAAAAATTTCTTTAAAATGTTGTATAATTTTTGGGCTCCAGAATTTTTAAATATATATATATATATATAAATTAAAAATCTGACTGCTAAATGAGTACAATTTTAAACCTTAGGTATTAAAATGGAGGACAAAATTATATATATATATATATATATATTATCAATATTGGACCACAACTGACCGTCAATTAGCCAAGTTTCTGCATAATGTAAGCGACATGACTCAATCCCGAAACATATAAGTGTGCGTGTCTTTAGTGGATTTATCATCTGCCACTAAGCTAAATGTCACTTGCATATATACATATTTCTTTTATATCATTTATAAGAAAAAAATTACAAATGGACTCTTAACTTATAATTAGCCAACCAAAGTCAATCTTAACTATGGAATTCAACTCTCTTTTACCAATGATAAAAAATACAGTAACACGGAAAATCCAATTAATTGCGTAGCTCTGCATATAATTAAAGTTTGAACGGTACGAGTTATAAACCGTGTATTGTCAATTTAAAAATGACAGATATATATATATATATATATATATAATAGTGGCATTATTTTTATATATTTTGACATGTGAAACATAATTGTAGATATTTGATTTGTTGCAATGTTAAAGAACTTTTGATACTTACTACTGAGACCAATGTGGTCAATGGCTTTCAAAAATTTATGTAGAAGAGAGGGTGTCCATCTCAGTTTAGGCTTCGTTTTCACCTCCATATCAAAATCTCCATCATATGAATTTTTGATTGATCTTGGATTCCAGAATTTCCTTAAATCATCTGTATTATCCACACATCATAATCTTTAAAAATTCAAAAAGAAAAAAATAAAATAGCTATCAGTTTATATACTAAGAAAAAATAAAAAAATAACGTACGGAATTTTTTTAAAGTGATATTCATTGAGAAATTCAACCGAATAAAAATGTCTGTCAAAATTACCGTTTACATTACTTTTTCCATCAAAGAATGTGAAATTATCATTCATCTCGTCTTTTGAAACATCTCTCTGTATGTTGAGGTCGTTTGGTATGATCGGGTTTATCATTTTTTTGTAGGATAAAATATTTTGCTCTGTTTGATTGTTCATTGTTCATATAAATCACTGTAATAATCATTCAAAACAGAAAAAAAAGATCGATAAGAAGCTATTGTTAGCATCGATTAAGACTCTAAGAAAAAGAACTAGAAAAATACATTAAAAATCTTGCTAATGTACTGATATGCTTGTAATGTTATGTTCACCTTCACTGACCTGAGAATCTTCTTGACAAAAAATTCTTGTTGCATTATGATTTATATATGTGACATGTACCTTAAGGGGATATAACAATGTAAAAGAAAAAAAATTGGTTTCCCTTTTCTAGTATCAAATACTTTTTTATATCCTTGGCGGAAACATTAAAGATAAAGTGTCATATGTTTTATTAAAAGTTTAAATAACTAAAAGGAAACAAAAATAATAATTAGATAATATTTTCATTTTAGGATGTTTCTCATTTTAGACTAGGAAAACATTTACTAGAAATGAAAGTACAGGGTGGACACGGATTAACAAATTTTATATATAAATGTAATACCTAAATTTTAATAAAAAATGTAATTGCAAATAACATTTAGAGAAAATTATAGAGAATACCCCTTTAAGTTTTAGATTGCAAGAAATATCCCATTTCCGAAATATAATGCGAAATAACATTTTTCACAAAAAAAAGGCTATTCGAAATAAGAGGGTGAAATGTAATTCTGTCCACAACGGACATTTATATGGTCTACGGTGGACATATGTAGTCAATTTATGTATGTAATGGACACCAATACAATATAATTGTACAAGGTGGACATATAGATTAAATGATGTAAACAATAGACAAAACTGCATTATATATGTCCAACGTAGACCATATAAATGTCTACTATAGACATAATTACGTTTACCCTCTTATTTCGAATAACTCTTTCGGTAAAAAATAATATTTTGCGGAATATTTTGGAAAGGGATATTTCTTACAATCTAAAATTTAAAGAGGGTATTCCCTATAATTTTTTCTAAAATTATCCTGTTTTATGTGTTACCAGTCATTATTTTTTCCATTTTATTAATACATAACTATATAATTCAATTTTTATTATTACAACCAATACTTATCCTGTTTGCTTTGTCATCACTCATCACTCTCTGTTCTTACGGAAAGCTCAGTTACACGATTAATTTTGTAAATGGTATTTTTGTTTTACAGGAAATAAAATATATGTTATATAATTAATAGTAAATACCTTTTAAAAGCAAAACATATAATTATTAAATTTTCAGAAACTGGAAAAGAAAAATAGAAGAAAAAGAAATGAAAAACACTTACTAATAAAAAATATATTTTTGCCAAGTTTTTCTCAGTGTAATTGTTAGGATGATCCACCTAATGAATATGACATTTAAACTTCATTTTTTTCTCCTATAATAATTTGGCAAATTAAATAAAATTTTAAGGATTTCGCTTAACTATGAATCGAACTCCAGTTAATAATAAAAAAAAACAAATTTTTTCGTATGCATGTGCCATGAGTTTATTTATAGAAATTGGCTAATCCATTCCACGCATGTATAGAGAGACTAATCATCTTGCCGATAGATTAGCAAATTATCTGTTTTCGTTACTCCTAAATTTTTGTACTTTTTTTCGGTTCTTTAAACTCCTGCTTTGTTCTTAGAAGTGGATATAAATGGTTATGCATTTCCTAGAAAAATTATTTGTATTTGAATTTATTATTTTCTTTTGATAAAATAAAAAAAAATTGCAATGAATAACATAAAAAGTTTTAGTACTTATGTGACTAAAATAGTATACTTAGTATATACTGTTTTAACAAAAAAAGACTTTAATGTTCATATTTTTATTCATCTCTCTCATTCTCTCTTCTCTTTCATGAAAACTTTATCTTTCTCAGTTTTTTACTTTCTTTCTTTCTCATTTTATCTCTTTCATTTTCTCTAATTAGAACAAGTAATTTCAACAATAACAATAAAACATGATTTTTTTCCCTATAGAAGAATATGCATTTTGATTTTCATAATTTTTTTCATGATTTTGGAGTACACATCAACGAATGAGAAAATAGAAAAAATCATTTTATACCATTTTCTTCACAAATTTGATTATTTACTGATAGATCTATAATTATATGAAACAAATATTCAAAAGAAAAAAATGAAAAAAAAAAATTACCAACAGCCACCATTGTTGCAGGTCGGCTTAAGGTTTTGTGAAGGAGATAAAGATGGAAGCATTAATTGCAGTTAACTTTATATTTTGCATCTCCACAAAGTTTTTGCATTTTCTTATTTAGTTTGCATATTTGCGACCAATGGTATTTCCACCAGGCTCCTAACTCTAATCCATCCTCTGAAAGCCCTCAGGATCCCATCAACACCATAAGTTCACTTCCACCATTTAAGTGCAGTTAACTTCATTGATTACCCCCAACTTGATATGCATTTATCTTACTTATTTGCACATTTATATATCCCCTCATTACTCATTCCAAAAAGCTACTATCTATGGGGGCCCTCTCGAACACTTTTTATGATGTTTTGCAGTTATTTCTATGTTTTGTACTAATAACCACCATTTTTGCAGGTTAGCTTAAGGTCCCATGAAGGAGATGAAGATCGAAGCATTAGTTGCAGATAACTTTATATTTTGTATCTCCACACAATTTTTGCATTTTTTTACTTAGTTTGCACCTTTACGACCAATGATATTCCCACCAAGCCCCTGACTCTAACCCGCCATCTGGTGGCCCTCAGGATCCCATCAACACCATAAGTTCACTTCCACCATTTGATTGCATTGATTGTTCCCAACTTTGTTATGCACTTATATTACTTATTTGCACATTTATCAATCCCCTCATTACTCATTCCAGAAAGCTACTACCTATGGAGAGCCCCTCTGGAGTACTTTTCATGATGTTTTGCAGTTATTTCTATGTTTTGCACCCACTCATTTGGTTTGCATTATAACTGAAATATGTTATCCCGAAGAAGAAAACCTTATTTGGTCCGATGAAGAAACCGAAGAGAAGATCGATCACATGATGCAGATGATTCAAGAACTTGAATTTGTTTGGAATGATATATGCAAACAAATGATTTGACTTCAAATAAATTTGTTACCCGATTCATATTTATTTTGCATTCCTATAAACGTAATTACTGCAAAACTTTTATTTGTTATCCGATCCATCTTCATCTTCTTCAAAGATGTTTAAAGCTTATATGCAACTCAGTTATGGCTGCCGTTTAAAATTTACAAAGTTGTATAAAATACATTAAGAGTTAGAATCCGTAATATACAATGAAGAGATCAAACCCAAGAGTTCTACAAATCAAATCTGCTATTATCAAATTTAATTTCAGATCTTGAAATTATTCCATACCCACTAACTCAATAACAATTTGAAGGATTTCCCGAATAATCATACAAACGAAAAACTCTTTAGTTATATCTATAACCTCAAATCCAATTCTCAGGGATCTTTCAATATCTAAGAATCGCTAAAGAGAGATCATGGGCCATGAGTTTCATGGGTTATTCAGTCTTTNCCCCCCCCCCTTTTTTTTTTTTTTTTTTTTTTTTTTTTTTTTTTTTTTTTGTCAACCTTACTCATTCATTTTACTAATGTGATCAACAAAGGTCTGATCCATAGCCAAATTGCTCCAACTGGAGCTAGCGGGATTTGAACCCCCACCTGATGCCAAGCTAGATTAGGGACAAGCCAACTGGACCACCTGCTTCTTAGCACCCTATTACTAGTTTCTTAATTTTAAATATTGTATGTTAGTATTTTAATTAGTTTATGTATTTATAATATTGGCTTAATTCACCCTTTAATAATCTATGGAAACTTTTCTCCCTTTCACGACAAAAAAAAATTAACAGACAAATTTTCAAGTTCTTCATTAATTTTATTTTTAGTTGAATACCATTCAAACCAGGCACATGAGAATCGGTGATTACGTTATTTAAGCTATGTTGTTGCGTTGACTTCTGACTGTAGATTCTGCTTCTGACGAATCTCTTGATGTCATCACTTCGATTTCAAACAATTTTGTAAAGGGTGATTTAGTTTAGGAGAATTAGCATGACCATAGTATTATTATAAATTTGTGATATTCTCTTTTTTTAGTCTATTACCTCATTCAAAGTCTTAAATATTGGCGTAATTGATTTTTGCATTACAGTTCATAAAATTCAGCAAGATTATTGAATGTTTTATTAAAGTTTTTCTCAATTTTGGATATTTGTTGTCGTGTTTTAACTATGGGGCATGTAAACTTTGAGTTTTCTTGAAAATATTTTTCACGGCATGAGATCTCAAATAGTTTAGAATGCCTTAATTTTCTAGTTATTGATGTATTAATAATATATATAGATTACAAAGAATTTGGTTGGCAAGTTTAGATAATTTGGTGGGCAAGGTTAAAATACACAAAAAGATATAATACAAGTAAAATTAGAGTCGGTCTAACGTTATCGGATGTCCAGTTTAAAATTTTTCAAAAAGTCATAAAGATAATAATGTAAAGAAGATTTTTGGTCATACTTACTAAAAAATAAATGCGCTCTAAAAAAACTTGTGCCCTCCTTACTAAACATTTTGTAAACTCTAAGACTTTGAGATCCTAATTACTATTAAATTATATAAATCCCAAAAAATAGACTCTAAATGCTACAAAATTTTATAAACTTTTAAGAATTTTAGGCCCTAATATATGAGGGTCCTAAACCATGGCTTATGTGGTTTATGCCACGGTCCGGCTCTGAGTAAAATGAAAAATATCCTTTTTCGTAACACTCCTCCTCAAGTTGGAGCGTGTAAGTCTGAAACGCCCAACTTGGACCATAAATGTCGAAACTGATCGCGACCAAGTGCTTTAGTAAAGATATCTGCATGCTGATCATGAGTAGAGATATAAGCAGTGGAAATGTTCCCACTAATCACTTCATCACGAACAAAGTGACAATCACTCTCAATATGTTTCGTCCTCTCGTGAAACACTGGGTTTGCAGCGATATGTAAAGTGGCTTTACTATCACAGAACAAATGCATAGATTGAGAATGAGTGACACCTAAGAACTTGAGAATCTCCTTAATCTAAATAAGCTCTTGACATGTCACAACCATTGCTACGTATTCAGCTTCAGCTGAAGATAGAGAGACACGAGACTACTTCTTTGACTTCCACGAGACGGGTAAGTCACCAAGCATGACCATATAAGCCGTAAGAGACCGGTGTGTGTTTGGGTAAGAATTAAAATCTAAATGACAAATAGGGATTAACTTGAAGAGAAGCTGTGGAGGGAGCAAAATATAGTGACCGAGAGAAGACTTGAGATAGCGGACCAATCGTTGTGCAACACCACAATGATCTTGCAAAGATGTTTGCATCGATTGAGCCAAGATGTTCACTGCATAACACAAATCAGGTCTAGTAAGTGTAAGATACACAAGACGCCCAACCAATCGTCTATATTTGTCAGGCTCAGAGAGGCGGACTAGTTGAGCTAAGGAGCTTGTGATTTTGTTCTAAAAGCGAGTCAACATGACGAGAGCCAAAAAACCCGCATTATTCAATAATGTCAAGAAAATAATTTCGTTGAGAGAGAAAAATACCATCTGGACCACGACCCACTTCAATCCTGAGAAAGTACTTAATCTTACCAAGATCCTTCATCTTGAAACAACGACTAAGATAATCTTTGAAGGATGCGATCACACCTGAATCATTCCCACAAATGACTACGTCATCAATGTATACCAAAACATGAAGAACAACCGAGCCACGAGTATAGGCAAACCTATAGTCACAAAGAGCATTAGAAAGCTTAGAAAACCAACACCGTGAGCCTGACGTAAACCATAGATAGACTTCTTCAGCTTACAGACAAGAGATGGATCCGAGAGAAGAAAGCCTGGAAGCAGTTTCATATAGATGTCTTTGTCAAGGTCACCATGCAGGAATGCATTATGAACGTCCATTTGATGCAATTCCTAGTTCTTAATAGCTGCAATTCCTAGTAATACTCGAATAGTTTGCATCTTAGCAATCGGTGCGAATGTATCATCGAAACCAACACCTTCTTGTTGATGATTGTCAAGAGCTTCAAGTTGTTCTTTATAATGTTTGAGTGTCCCATCCGAATTAAATATTAGACAAAATACCCACTTAGAACCAAGTGCATTGACTCTATTTGGTAGCTTCTTCAAAGTCCAAGTCTCATCCTAATTTCTCCTCCCTAATCAGCAGAAGAAACCTTTACACCTTGTGGAATAATTTGGAGGAGAGACCGATTGCGAAGAAACTTGATAGGGTTATGGTAAATGACAACTGGTTGCTTGCCTTACCAATGTCTTTTGCTTATTTTGGTCAACTTAATTTCTCCGACCACACTCTAGTTTTAATCTAACTAAGCAATAAAGTCCAAGAGAAAAAAATACTTAGTTTTAATCTAACTAAGCAATAAAGTCCAAAAGAAAAAAATACTTATCCTCACTTTCTTATGGATCATTCTAATTGTCTAGCCCGCATTTTGTACCATTGACACATCTCCTATGTGGCTGGATCGGCTCACTTTTTCCTATGTCTGATATTAATTCTATATGTGTTGAGCATTTTAGGCAGTTGTTTGGTTTCTTCAGTTCTCCTTTATCTGAGGAAGAGATAGACCTAAGTTTATGAAGTTAACTCTTTTGTAGTGCAGCGAACCTCATCATGTGATTCTTCTAGCTCCTATCTTGGCTACACTGGGAAGTGTTTTAGAGTTACATGGAAGATAATTAGGTGTGATTTTGTGGATTCAGTTCAGGAATTCTGCAATACATGTCAACTTCATTGCTATTCGATGTTACTGATGTCTCACTGATACCTAAGAAAGTAGGTGCTGATAAAGTTGGGAATTTCAAACCAATTTCTTGCTGTAATGTGAGATATAAAACCAAATCCAAGATAATTTTTAGGTGAATTCAAATCCTACTCCCTGAATTCATATTTGCTTTCCAACCAGCCTTTGTCAAAGATAAATTACTTGTTGAGAATGTAATGTTGGCTATAGAAATGGCACAAGGTTCATGCCGAGGGAACATATCACCTAGAGGCCTTCTTAAAGTTGATCTTCGCAAAGATTTTTCACAGTGTAAAATGACATTTCATCTTACAGATTTTGAAGTATTCAAATTTCTCGTCCAGGTTACAACATGGATTGAACAAGGTTTGAGCACTACTTTTTTTCCAATAAAAATGTTAACAATGAGCTCTATCGTTATTTTAAAGGGACTCAAGGGCTTAGACAATGTGACCATTCTCACCCTCTTTCTTTACAATGACTAAGGAGATTCTATCTCAACTTCTCACCTGGGAATTTGCATATGGCAGTAATGATGACCACCCTCTTGGTAAAAACCCTTGCATATCTCATCTAGGTTTTGTTGACAATCTTATGATTTTACTTGATAAAAAAACATGATACTCTCTAAAAGGAATTGTAGTTATACTGAATCAGCTTAAAACGATCTCAGGTCTTTGCATGAATCGCGAAAGTTCCACCTAATATCTCACAGGCGTGAACCAGAAGGAGAGAGACCACACTAACCTTTGGGATTTCAAATGCAGTGTCTGCTTGTTTGTAATCTAGGTCTCCCTTTGCTTCATCAAAGGCTAATATGTGCTGATTACTCACCCTAGTTGACTCCGTCCTTGGCAAATTCAAGTTTTGGTCAGCCAAGTTACTTTTCTTTGCCGGGATGTTGCTTGTTGATCTCAATATTCATATGTACGTAGCATTGTGAAACTTTGGGATTCAGCCTTTGCACCGAGAGCATGTATCTGTACCATTGAGATGGTCCACAAAAAGTTTCATTGGACTGGCAAAACCGATCAAAGAACAACACTAAGGTAGCATTGAAATATGTGTGTCTCTCTAAATATGAAGGGAAGGAGTTGCGCTTGTGCAATCTCAGTGTTTGGAACCAAGTTCTAAATCTCAAGCTGATATGTTTATTCTTCACAAATGGGAATTACGTATGGTTCGCTTGGCTAAGAATGAAGATGTGTTGTTTATGGAATGAAGAGCCAAGTGTTGTACGCGGAATGAAGAACCAAATATTATTTGCCAAGTGTTATCTGCAGAATAAAGGGCCAAATGCTATCCGTCAAGTGTTGTGTGACAAGTGCTGTCTACGAAATGAAGATCCAGGTGTTGTCTACAAAATAAAGAAGCAGAGTCAAGAGCAAGCTGATGTGGCACAAGATGCTGAGGTGTACAAGTTATTGGAATAAAGAAATAGAGTCAAGAGCAAACTGACGTGGCTAATAGATATTGGCTAATACTCAACTGCCATTTTTAGAGATATGTGAACTTGCCATAAAAACAGGAAGTTGCCAAATACTACAGAATCTGTAGATAAGTTTAGGCTTGATCGATATAAATAAGGTACAGAAGGCTGCAGAGCCGCTTATTCTTATTGAGCATTATCGACAGAACGCTTTGTTTTTGAGAGAAAAAACTCTCACCTTCATGTGTGAGGTTTTTGTAAGGTTGTGTTCTAGCTTTAGGTTGGTTGTTCAAATCCAATAGGTTGAGACTTTTGTAAGAAAAGTTCATATGAATAAAACTAGTAGAAAAACATTCCATCGGCGTGTTTCTGATCAGAAGAACTATTTGCGTTAAATTCATACAATTTCAATTGGTATGAGAGCCATGCACCTAACCCTTCCAGGTGAGATCCTGAGAACGATATGAAGAACACACAACGGCTCGTGGCAGTCAGAGAACCCTTGATTCTTGATCCAAATAACTATAGCCATTGGAAGATGCAGATGAAATAGACCAATATCAACGAAAATGATGACGAAGCAAGGGGTGCTGTTAAAGATGGTTGAACACCACCAACTGTGAAGAATGGTGATGAATTTGTTCCCAAACCAAGGAAAAGTTGGACAGACAAGGAGAAAACAGAATCAAAATACAACTCTAAGGCACTATCAACAGTTTTCAACACTCTGTCTAAATCAGTTCAAGCGGGTGCAAGGATGTACAATAGCCAAGGAAGCGTGGGATATTCTACATGTTTCGTTTGAAGGAACATCAAGCGTGAAGCAGACAAGAATTGATATGTTGGATACAAGGTTTGAATCTCTCTGCATGTAAGAACATAAGTCTATACATGCCTTCGGCAGTAAACTCAACGCTATGTCTCATGAAGCTTTGGTCTTGGAAAAGACTTACAAGGATAAAAAACTGGTGAAGAAGTTCCAACGATCTCTACTTGCCATATTCCATGGACATCGGTCTGCTCTCGATGTGACACAGAACTATGCTATAATGAGTTTTGATCAAGTTGTTGGTATGATGCATGCATATGAGATTCTGCTGAACAAAGGTGTTGAACGACATCATGGAAAAGTAATAGCTCCGGTTGCAGAAGAAAAACCCAAACCACAACTGGATGATCTCAAAGCTAAGGTAGGATTGACTGTTAAAAATATCTCAAGAAGCTGGAGAAAGGACAAAAAAGAGACAGCCATGTGGGTTCTAGACATATATTAGAAAAGGATCAGCAGAAGGCAGACAAAAAATGTCTCGGATGTCAAGCTTATAGTCACTTCAAAGCATATTGTCATACAACCAAGAGAAAATGACTTTCAGATGCTACGAGTAATAGGGCTACGGACACACAATGACAGTGCGTTGGAAATTCACAGAGGATGGACAAAACTGCTCTTGTGAGCTGGATCAAAAGTGACACAGATAAAGATGAGGATAATGATTTAAAAGTGTACATGGCTAACCCTGGTGTGTTGGAAGCAAGTGACGATGAGCAAGTGTTAGCTGTTCAGGAAAACAAGAGTTTTGTGGTTGACTTGTATGAGCTGTCAAAATCAAGCGAGGAGTTTGGTGATGAGGATGACCAGGACTCTGATGATAATTTGGGTTTATTGCCGGAGGATGAACTCCGCATTGTGGTAAGGATACTTGTTCAAGTCAAGGAAAAAAACAGACAATTGGTTGTTCAAAACAAGTTTCTGTTTGAAAAAGTTGTCAGATTGACCACAAAATTAGACTCATAAAAGGCTAAAACCTTAGAACTTGAGAGCAAGCTCACTGAGCAACTAAGGAATATCAAGATGCTATCCAAAGGAACTAAAGACCTTGACAAGATTATGTAGTCCAGACACATATACAAAGGAAACTGGGGTCTAGGATATTGGGGAGGAGAAAACACAACTCAGAACACTATGTTTGTCAAAGGAATGGAAACTGGTTCCACATCTACGTTAGTACATAGAGATGGAAACAAGTCTTGTTTTTCGCCACATGTCTCTGAGCGTCCTGGACAACATGGTTACAGAGATTTCAGGAGACAACTACTTGAATGTTGGTACTGCGGAAGATATGGGCACATGAAATCTCAATGCTACAAGTACCAGAATAGGTTTCACATAATTATGAGAGAATGAATGTACTACAAAGATCATCATAGTAACAACAGGGTTTGGGTTCGAAAATTGGACTTGTACTGTCAAGTTTCTTTCACAACAAACAGAGAAAAGAATGACATTGGAACAGAAGATTCATAGTTTGATAGTGGATGATCAAGACATATGACAGGAAAAGAAGGAAAACTCAACAATTTTGAGAGTCTGTCTGGTGGAAAAGTAACGTTTGGAGGAGGCACAAAAGGTGTAATTAAGGGAAAAGGAAATACAGGAGGAGAAGAACAACTGAATCTCATGGATGTGTATTTTGTCGATGGTCTGAAGGCAAATTTGATTAGCATCAGTTAACTATGTGATCTTAATATGGAAATCAAATTCACAAAAATTGGATGTAAAGCTTTTAAATCACATGGAGTTATGGTTCTTGAAGGGGTAAGATCTAGCAATGACTGTTATATGTGGACACTTGAGAACAAGTTATGAGTGTTGTGAAAGAAACTGAATCTCGAACTCCTATGGCTACCATAGAGAAACTGGCAAAAGATGAGACATGAGAATCAGTTGATAAAACACTATAGGAGTATGATTGGAAGTATGTTGTATCTCACAGCGAGTCGTCCAGACTTATGTTATGCAGTAGGAGTCTGTGCAAGATATTAAGCAAAACTAAATAGGTCTCATCTGGTTATTGTTAAGCGAGTTATCGAATATGTCAAAGGCACTGTGAATTTGGGTATCTACTTAACCAAGGACATAACCAACAGCCTGGTTGGTTACTATGACACTGATTGGACATGTTCATTAGATGACATACGAAGCACAAGTGGAGGATGCTTCTTCATGGGAGACAACCTGATCTCATGGTTGAGTAAGAAACAAAACAGTGTGTCTCTGTTCGCAGCTGAAGCTGAATACATTGCTTTGGGTAGTTGTTGTACACAACCATTGTGGATGAAACAGATGGCTGTAGACTATGGTACTTCTTCTAAACCTTTGCTTATACATTATGATAATAAGTGCCATAAACATTTCAAAGAACCATGTCTTGCATTTTCAAACTTAGCACATCATGATTAGATATTATTTCATTCGTGAAATTGTTGAGGAGAAATTAGTCATTATCGATCATGTGAACACTGAATTTCAATTAGCTAATATATTCACAAACCTCTACATTTTAATTGTTTCATTGCATTAATAACTTTATTGGTGTTTGTGAAATCTAATTGTCATAGTCGAGTCCATAAAGTGTGGACAGGTACATGCCTTAGATTTTGTTCTGCAGCATACTTCAAACAAGTTGATGGTATATATTTGGTTCTGCACACTGTGGAAAACAGCTGCCTGTCATGCTGTTCTGTGTAGATTATGTATAAAGGGTTGTGTTGCTGTAGAAATTGAGGTCAAATAGCTAAGGAGAGCAATTGTATCAGCTGATTGAGAAGTCAAGTGATATCTCTGATACAACATTGTGTCGTAACATGGCACAATGACTTGTGAGACAAAAATTGAATTGAGAAGTCAAGCGATATTGAGGTTCTGTCTATTGGACAATGAGCATAAGCACAATGATAAGCAATGATTTGTTCTCTATGTGTGCTTAAGGATGTTTGTACCCGGTAAAAAAAGACAAAAAGGGGTGTTGCGGGTACAACTTGTTTTCTCTCCAAAAGAAATTCCAGCTGCATGCTATACAGTGACATGAACAGAGTGCTACAAAATACATAAGATAAAAATATCCCTGGTGAAAGACTAGCCATAGAAGCCAACCATTTATATGGTGTAAGCTTGTGACACTAGCTATGTGATGATTTCCTCTATAAGTCATGTTTCCGTCTACTTTTGCCCAGCTTGCTGTGAGGATTTCCTTAGGTACATATTTCACGTTATTAAGCTAAAATTTAAATTCATATATTAATCTGGTTTGTGTTCACATGTTTTGATACTGGCTTGGGTCACTCACATTGTTCTGAATTTTTGAGTCGTCTGATTCTCTGTGTGGGCTACACGAGTGTGTGCAATATATCTTTGTTCATTCAGCTTGTCTTATCACAAACAGGTTGCAATAAAGGCTCATTTCCTTAGGCCAAATTCAATGTGGCATATCAAAGGTTCTCAGATAGAGTTTTTTATTATGTCATTGTATGTCTATATGATTTTTAACTTAGTTGTGATATCAAACAGGGGGAGAAGACTCCAAGACAAAGTCTGATTCCTAATCATGGGGGAGCTTAAAAGCTTAGCTTATCTTTTCTGTTTGATTTTTGAACCATTTGTTTTTTTGTGACACATCATGTTCTATCAACCTGTACCTTGTTCTGTGGTTGTTTGTGTTCTATCTTTGGACAGGTATGATGAGGTGTTTGATTATCAAACTAAGCTACAAAGGGGGAGATTGAAGATGTGTAGTATGTGGAATGAAGAGCCAAGTGATGTATGCGGAATGAAGAGCCAAATGCTATTTGCCAAGTGCCGTATGAAAAGTGTTGTCTGCGAAATGAAGAGACAAATGCTATCTGCCAAGTGGTGTGTTACAAGTGCTGTCTACGGAATGAAAAGCCAGGTGTTGTCTACAGAATAAAGAAGTAGGGTCAAGAGCAAGCTGACGTGGCACAAGATGTTGTGTGTACAAGTTATTGGAATGAAGAAACAGTGTCAAAAGCAAACTGACGTGCACACAAGATGCTGAGGTGTACAATTATTAGCTAATACTCAACTCTCATTTTCAGAGAGATATGTGAACTTTCCATAAAAACATGAAATTTTCAAATATTGTAGGATCTGTACAGATTCTAGGTTTAGGTCTGATCAATATAAATAAAGTACAGAAGGCTGCAGAGCCGCTTAACTTTATTGAGCATTATCGAGAGTACATTTTGTTTTTGAGAGAAAATATCTCAGTTTCGTGAGTGAGGTTTTTGTAAGGTTGTGTTCTACCTTTAGGTTGGTTGTTCAAATCTAACAAGGTGAACCTTTTGTAAAAAAAAATCATTTGAATAAAGCTAGTAGAAAACCGTTTGGTCAGCATGTTTCTGATCAGAAGAGCTGTTTGTGTTAAATCCATACAATTTCAAAGAAGGCACATGCTAAAATCTCATAAGTTTTGGACTCAATCTCCAAAGCAGGATTCATCTTGGATTTGAAAATTTCTTTTAAGACTTAGACCGCTGGCAGCTCAGTTTCGTGGTTGTGAGATTAGCGCTGGTAAACTTACCAAATTTTGGTTTAACAATTGGTGTGAATTAGGAATTTTAATTAACTATATAGATGATGATAACCCTCTCTAAATGCGAATTAATTGGCATGCCACAATCCACCAAGTAGTGGAATAGTGGACGGAAACTCCCTTCAGCATGAATCGAAATCCCAAAATTATAGCGGTCTACAATTTGATGCTACAAATAGACCTCCCTAATGACAATACAAGTTTTGAAAAATTTCACTTGGGGAGTGGCAGGAAAAAAAAAGATCCTTCTCATCGCTTAGGGCCTGTATAGCTAGTTCCCTTGTTCCCCGTAGCTAGACTAAAATTACATGGGAACACCTACAACCATCATGTAGTATTTGTCATTTTTGGAAAGCAGTCTAGTACACACAAAATATTCTTAAACACTTCTTCTTCTTCTTCTTCTTCTGGATTGTGCATCTTAATTATCTCAGTGCAAGAAGTAAGATGATTGAATGGGGTTTGGGGCTAAACATAACGAGCATTGTGTTTTATGCTCTGAATATGCTGAAACAAGGGATCATCTTTTTCTTCATTGCTCTCTCACCATGAATGTGTGGCAAAAAGTTTTGATCGGACTAGGCTTGTCTCACATGTTAATTGTGAATTGGAACACTCTCATCCCATAGTTACTAAGGACATTTCCAACAAAAAGATACCCATGAGAATTTTTAATAATATAAAATTAATATTTTTGTAAGAGTTTAGTTTTTTAATTAAATTTTATTTTACTTTTAAATTTTGTCCAATCAAATAAAAACATGTTGATATGAGTTCGTGGGTATTTGACCCTTTTTATTCTCTTTCCTACTTTTTATTATTATTATAATATTTTTTTAAAGTGAGGTGTTCACTTAAATACCACCAACACTACAACAAAACATTAAGTTAGCAACGCAATTTTACAACGTTTTAGTGACGATAGAGCTTAGGAACCGGTTGCCAATGCTATTACGATAAAAATGGTTTTGTTGTAATAGTGTTATAACTTTACAATGCAAATTTTCGTTGTAAAACTGTAGGCAATTTACATTGAATGTACAGCGTATTAACATGTTTAATAAATTTCGTTGTAAAACCGTCCCTAAGATGCAACGAATTTACAATGACTTTTATTTACGACGAATGCACAATATTTTAACATTTGTGATATAATTTGTTGTAAAAACGTCCCTAATATGCAATGAATTTATAACGAATATTGTTTACAACGATTTAAAGACGAATTTAAAAAATTTGTAAACACGTTTTCCACATACAAATGGTTGGTTGTTACAAGTTTAATATTCATTGTAAAAATGTCTCCAAATAAAAAGTTTCCTTGTAAAGTCATCCCTGAATTGCAACATGATTACAAAGAAAAATATTTACAATGATATAAAGACGAAATTTGAAATTAGATATTTATAGTTAGGTACAAACGTTGTAAATTACTCGTATTTGTTTTGGTGTTGTAAAATTATTGGTAAATTTTGCCTATATAAGGTGGAGATCTCTTCTCATAAGTCACAACCCAAAACAACACAAAAAAGGGAATTTTTTTTTGAAAACAANGGTGGAGATCTCTTCTCATAAGTCACAACCCAAAACAACACAAAAAAGGGAATTTTTTTTTAAAAACAAGTCTTTTGGTGGTGATATATTCGAGCTACGGAAGTGGATGTATATGCATAGAGATGCTACCGGAATGGTGACAAACGAGTATTAGAACAGGCTAGAAATATTCATGCACCAAACCAGTCAAACCGAACTTACGCT
>OVBA01003449.1:0-27960 GCA_900406435.1 Lepidium aucheri | reverse complement strand
ATTGTCTAAATATTTTTAGTATTCAGATAATGAATTTTTTAAATATTTTTACGTCTCATGACGCCTTTGCGACGTCCCAAAAAAAATATCACAAATACCTCGCAAAGTTGCTACGCATTTGCGACAGAGTATTCTGATGACGTTGCAAAGGCGTCGTAAAAGCTGCGACGTCTTTGCGAGGAATGTAGGTCATAGAAAACTTGCCTTCTTTCCCTATAAATAGCCCCCCTTGTCATTGTATATTCTCACCAAAAAAACTAACAAAAACATCTTGATCAAAAAAATCTAGATGTGATACGTGTCAGTAAGCTCGGCAACACCTCAGAATTTATGTTTGGAATGTCGTATTTCATCCTCTGATCCTCCGAATATTATTACTAAACCTCGAAATGTCTAGTGGATTAGAGGATGAGTTACGGTATTTCAAACGTAAGTTTTGATATGTTGCAGAGCTTACTGACATGCCTCACAATATATCTTTTTGATCTAGGTGTTTTGTTATTTTTTTACGTGAGAATTTTTGCGATGGCTTTGCGAGGGATTTGGCAGAGTCGTCGCAAAGTCCTTGCAAGTTTGCGAGGGATTTGCGACGTCAACCCCTAAATCTGTAAAATTTTACTAAGTGCTTTGGCACAGTAATAGCTCTATAGAAAAATGTCATATATTATGTGAATGTGAACATGGAATACTCGGACAATATAAGTCTCTCAATTTTTGTAATCAATATAATCAGTCCGGGACATATTCTACAAGTCTTTAATTCGATTGCCGAATTCATTCGAAGAAGTACTTAGCAAATTCAACGGATTCGTTCACGCTATGAAGTTGATTACAAAATTACTTTCCACCTCGGTTAAGAATATTATACCAACTAGAGGTAATCATTCCCGTATGTATTACTCGCACTACACAAAATTGTTCGGTTTCTGGATTTACGAGGCCTTTGTGAGGGATTTCCAAAAACGTCGCAAGTGCCTCAAAAATTTGTGATGGCTTTGCGAGGGATTTTGCCAATTTATCGCAAAGCCCTCGCAATTTTGCGAGGGACTTGCGACGCCAACCCCTAAAACTGTAAAGTTTTACTAAGTGCTTTGGCATTGTAATAGCTCAATAGAAAAATGTCATATATTATGTGAATGTGAAAATGGAATACTCGGACAATATAAGTCTCTCAATTTTTGTAATCAATATAATCAGTTCGGGACATATTTTACAAGTCTTTAATTCGATTACCGAATTCATTCGAAAAAGTACTTAGCAAATTCAACGGCTTCGTTCACGCTATGAAGTTGATTACAAAATCACTTTCCACCTCGGTTAAGAATATTGTACCAACTTGAGGTAATCAGTCCCATATGTATTAGTCGCACTACACAAAATTGTTCGGTTTCTAGAATTGCGAGGCCTTTGCGAGGGATTTCCAAAAACGTCCCAAGTGCCTCGCAAATTTGCAATGGCCTTGCGAGGGACGTGGAAAACCCTAGTTTAGTCGCAAGGCCCTCGCAAATTTGCGATGACCTTGCGACGACCATCATTTTATATATATGTCCACCCACTTCTCCTTCCCCATTTCGTTTTTCTGCCTTCTTCTTCTCCATTTCCGCCGCCACCTCCTTCCTCCTTGCTTCCGCCGCCGTGCTTCGTTTGAGGTAAGTATTCCTTTCTCCTTCCCTCTTTTCTTCTTTTCTTCTATTTCTCTTCATCTCTAACTTAGTTTTGTTCTTCGAAAGTACTAGATCTACTTCCGCCGCCGTCAACCTCCTTTCTGCCGCCGCCGTGCTTTATTGTTTCCGGCCAAAAGGTAAACTTTTTTTCCTTTTTTCGTTGGAATCAAGATCTAGAACGATTTAGACTGAATTACTATGCTAGATTTTAGATTTAGGCTTGAATTTGTTGAATCTTTAGTTCTAGTTTGAACATTTAAATTTTAGAATTTTTTTGATATTAAAAAACGTTTATAAGACAATTAAACAATTTCAAAAAAAAAGTTCTATTATTAAAACATTTATTAATTTGATTTAAAACTTTTTTGTAATTTTAAGAAAAATTATGTAATTCTTAAACGTTTTTTTGTAAATTAAAAACATTTATGTAATTTTAAAACGTTTTTGTAATTTATAAACGTTTTTCGTAAATTTTAAAATGATTTATGTAATCTCAGCCGTCACCTGCTTCCGGTTCGCGATCTGTTCCTACGACTCCCAGATGTAGATATAGCAATTTACCGGGCTATTCTCCGGTAGGAGAGACCGCTCACGGACCGCCTGAGGTTTCTCAGCCAACGCCACCTCAAGATAGTGGTGAGTATATGGCTGCTCTTGAGAGTATTCTCACGGATGAGGTCCATAGGTATCTTCCCAATCCTCATCCACAGCGTCCACGGGGAACTTTATGGTAAGATTTTTTTTACTTCTAAATTAATTAATTTATAAATATATTATTATTTTTTGTTACAGTATTTGTTTGGTTCAAAATATGTAGGTTCGCAGACGATGGAGATGTGGCAACAGCAATCAGGGAAATCTTTGAACGAGATTTCCAAGAACCGCATGCGAATATTAGCCAGACGCCGCCCTACGTTATTGATAGATGGTTCATGTCTTTTGCGGTAATTTATTGTATGTTTGATTTGTTTAGTAATGTGCTTTTATGATTAATGATTTTTAGTAATTTAATATTTTTTGTGGCGACGTTTCCATTGGGAATTTTCCATCACAGGTCGAGTGCGCAAAGACTTTGAGACTTGCTTGGAGAAATAAATGTGGGATCACGTTGGACGTTGGAAGGCTACATGGCTAAAGAAGGGCGACGAGGCTATGCCAAAATAGTTCAAAACAGAAGTCTGGGCGGGTCTGGTTTGGTATTGGGAAGACGATAAGTCAAAGCACAAGGCTCAAGCCTGTAGCAATGCTCGATTGTCTAATCCTGACGGCTTAGGTCCACTCAAGCATTGTTCAGTACGAACTTCATTTAAAGCCCGGGCCCGCATGGAGGTAAGTATTTAAAATTTAATAAACTATTTCCATTTTAATAGACTATTTCATATTTTATTCTAATTATATATGTTTTCAGCAAGAGGCATGAGGAGATACTCACCCAAACTTGGTGAAGACTCTTCACAACACCAAATGCAACAAACTTGGAGTGTTTGTGGACAAGAAAGCAGAGAAGCTCTACAACGATGTTACTGCAAAGTTCACGGAGCTGACTCAGCTTAGTGATGAGAGAACGACATCTGTGGCACTAACTACCGCACAGAAGAACCAAGTTTGCGTAGATGTAAAATTATTTTAATTTATTTTTTACGTTTTTAATACTTAATTTACTATACTAACCTTAACCGTATTTTTTTAGCTTGTTCCCCGTAAAAAGGGGAGAATTGTCGGCACCGGATCACTCGGGTCAAGGATTGACCATATCGCCTGAAGGGTTCTCTCAGTCATCTACATCTTCTAATTGCTCACTGATAGAATTAGTAGATCGTCAAGCCAAGGTTCTTGATAAGATAAACAGAAGAGTACGTATGACAAAGAAGAAGAACTTGCAATATAAAAGGTTGTGGACTATTCTGGCGGGGAAAGACCAGGAGATAGCATCAGAGTTCTCCAAATTCAATGAAGACTCGGAATTCAGTTCTCAGGATGAGGACCCGGAGTTGTAGTTTTTTTTTAGTGGAATATTTTTTTTTTGTTGAATATTTTTTTTTGTAAAATATTTTAAAATCTTAATTTGAATATTTTTTTTATTATATTTTAAAATACTTTTTTATTATTATATTTTTATTATTGGATTAAAATATTTTTTATTTTTATTATTAGATTAAAATATTTTTTATTATTAATAAATAATAATGGACGTCGCAAATACGTAGAGAACTCTACACACATCGCAAATCAGTTGCAAAAGAAGACATCGCAAATACGTCGCAGACAACTCGTTGCAATTCCCTTGCAAAGGTGGACGTCGCAATTCCCTCGTAAGAACGATGTTGCAAAAGCCTCACAAAAATACGTCGTAAATCCGTCGCATAGAAACGTCACAAATTCATCGCATGTTTTTACATCGCAATTCCATTGCATAAAAGTCGTCGCAAAGCCCTCGCATCTCTGCCCTCGCAATTCCATCGCAGGTCCTGCATCGCAAACGCGTCGTAAGCTTTGCGAGGAATTTGTGACGTCTGTCTATGCGAGGGATTCGCGAGAAATCTAGTCCGTCGCAAGATTTGCGACAAACTTGCGGCGTTTATTTTTTTGCGACACACGTTTTGCGATATTTTTTTGGACGTCGCAAATCCGTCCCAAATTGCCATTTGCGACGGATTTGCTACGTTTTTCCGTCGCAAAACACGTGTTTTCTTGTGGTGTTTATATAACACCAAATGAGTTAACCGAAGCCCTTTAAAAAAAAAGTTGACCAAAAAAATATAATACGATTATAATCAAGAATAAATGCCCATAAACTGAAAGAAATACAAAACAAAAACAAATCTTTAGATTTTCTATTTTTACCATGATTGTGATCAATATTGGATTTTCCTTTCTTATTTATATTAACTAGTATGTTACAAAAATTTATACGTATATTTTCTTTAAAAAAAAAATTCACAGAATCTTCTTGTAAATTAAATATGTATATTTTAATACTATAATTTTCATAATGTACTCTCGAATAAAGGAGATTACATTCATGTATATGGTCAAATCACTAGTATAACTTTTGGTTCCTTTGCTGATTTTAATTCGATTTTTTAGTTTAAATATATTATTTCCACTCTTTTTTCATCGAGATCTCTTTTCGTTTCTGAATTCTTTTTTAAAATTATTTTACCTAAAAGATTTACTTTTCAGCTATAAAAATAATAAGTAGCTGTCTAAAATTGTTTTGACATACGTTTGTATTTCTTAGAATACAAAACGTTGTAAAAAATTATATAAAATGAGTAATTCTTTTTTAAGAGAATAGTATATTTAATTAATTTATTCGATTCAAGACCAACCTAACAAAAGAAAAAACTTCGTCGAATCAAATGTACAATAATAATGAAGTCATGGTGCAGATTAGAATCGAATATAATTCACGATTTAAAAAACGGCGGGTAATAGAAACTATAAAGTAAAAAGACACTAGAATATAAAAATACGTGTTCAATGACTACTAATTTATTAGTTACTCAAAGAAAATCTTTTTGTGAGTGGAAACAAAGTATTTATACAATTTTTTTGATATCATTGTGAGTCTGACCATGTTAACATATCTTATCATTTCTCGAAGTGCGATGCATACACACTTAATATTATTATTTAATATAAACGAGAAAAACAAAATCATTTTCGGTTTCTACAAAGATTGTTTTTCTTTAAAAGTTTGATCGGTATAATATAATATATAACCTAAATTTTTCCAAAACTCTAAATAATAGTATATGGAACTACACGATTTCTTATAATCAATTGAAAAATGTTTTCAGTTGTGGGTTTAACCACTTGAACAAAATCATCAGAGACCGAATCCCCTATTTATAGTAGCAAGAGCAAAATTTAAAAACCGTTAGATTAGGTGACAAAAAAAAAATATAAGTCTTGCTAAAAAAAGAAAAATAGCCAAAATAAATCGATTCAACTTGTTTGGGTTCAACTAGGGTTTACAATGAAAACTTTATTATTTCAATTTAGATATACGTAGGGTTTTTTTATATAGTGGGTGTGCAGAATTGAGATTTAGACTTATCTGGACCTATGAAAACAGATATTCTAAACTAATCATGATTTGATATTACAGTGGAATATTTCTATTTTGATTATTAATGGGACATATATCAAGTAAAAACTTTGCTTTAAAACCTACGAAACAATCAGAACAACAGAGAAAACATTTTCTGGCTAATTATGTACTGTTTTGTGACATCTGTAAATTAGTACATAGTTTCTGTCTCAGAATTGGCGTTGAAAAACAATCATGAAGTTATTAATTCATTGTCAAGGTAGATAACATTATATACTATAAGGAACTATTTGGGTTTTATTTTTTGTCAATTATAACTACACTGGTTTATGTTTATCAAAAATACTAGATTGGATTATTATACAAAACTTTAATCTAAATCAATCTATGTATGGGACTTTGTTTATTTATTTGTCAATTAGTAAAAATCAATCTAAAACTAAAACCTTATTATATAGAATAATACAATAAGAAGTCGATTTTCGATGAAAAAAATATAGTAAACTGTTGATGCTAGAGATCGAATTCAACTAAGGGGTAAAGCAAATATAAATTAAGTAGATCAAAGATAAACGAACTAGAAAAAGAAATGAAAATTTTATTGATTTTTTGGAAGTTTACAGGATGTTGATTATGACTTTCTTCAGATTACAATCACTATCCCTTCTTCTTAACCTAGTTTTCTATTTATCGGCCTAGGCGTTAACTACTCCCCCTTCCTTCTCCGCATATTCCGCTATTTGACTTCGCCTACTCGTTTCCTCTTCTTCCGGCATAATCTTTGGAGCTCGGCTGCTTACTCGACGGAGCTCGAACTCCCCATATTTGTTTGAATTGTCTGACTTTCCTTGTTATGGGCCGGGTTATTTTGCTCGAGAAGCGGGCCATAAATGGGCCTGAGCAAAATGGAGGAGTAATTGGGCCATGTACCAACAATAGCCCCTTAGCTCATATGGTTCGACATCTATTCCAAATATGTGAGCTATATTCTTTGGGTCCATTTATTGTATCCTTTTATTTCTGCTTTCGAATTTCAAAATGAGCGTCTATTAGGCGGCTCAGTTTCTTGTTGCTTCAAGTTAGTTAATATTGAGGAATATCCTCTCGCAATAACATCCTTCCATACTTCCTATATATATGTAGAGATGCGACTCGCACACTATTAAGCATAATTTAAAGTAGAGATTTGTCGATTGAATCGTCAGGCAAATCATGGGTGAAAACAGTTCATCGGCGGTAAATTGGTCTTGTAGCTCTAAATCCCCTAGTACGCCCTTTTCTTTATTACTTCGTTCTTTTTCTCTTTTTTTTTTGAAAAGATATAACTCTTTTACTTTTATCTTTGTATATTTTTTAGGAAAATCCCAAGGTTGGAATTCGTCTTCTCATCATGGTGGCCCTAGACCACGGTCTCTTGTTTACCATCGCTCGACTTTGGGTGACAAATGCGAGCTTCCTCCTCCACCTCAGTCCGGTCCCAATCAGACCGATAACGTTGGAAGAGGACCTGGTTCAAGGGAACCTTCTCTGAAGCGGGCTCGCACATCAAGTGATGATCGCGAGGAAAAAAAAGCTTGTGATCCCGATGCTCCCAGAGATACTGACTCTGGAGTCTCGGCGTACCAGTATCGCCATGGATCATCGTCCTCTAATCCTAAGTTTCAGTGGAGCTTCACACACAATACGGACTGCCCAATTTTGGAAGATAAGCACGAGATGGCCATCGTGCTAAGGCATTTTAAACCTGGAGGATGCATCATGCCTGCGCTGAGAGATATGTCTGAAAAAGCCAATTACACGGAAGCTCTAGAGGCTTTTGGCTACGTAAGCTCGGCTTCTCTATACTTGTTATTCTGTAATTATGATTTCATTTTTCATCATATATATTTTTATGCTTGTTGTAGGCTATTGGGGCATTAAACAAATGCATAGGTGGCTATGAGGCTAAGCTCCCGTGCTCGACATCAAAAGAGTCGAGCAAGACAGTCAACCAATTGACCAACATGTTAAGCTTTGCCCAAGATCGTGAGGCAAAAAAACTAGCTGAGATTCAAAAACTACATTCTGAATCATCATCTCTAAACAGTAAGGTTGCCGAACTCAAAGAGATACTACAGCAAGAGCATGAGGCGCGAAAGACTACTATTGAAGCAGCGGTCGAGACTTCTACAAAGGATTTGAGTACAAAGTACGCGAACGTTATGCTCTACTAAAGGCTCGGCTTGACAAACAGAGTCTAGAGGGAGAGCTCGAGGTTAAAGTAGCTGATATCGATGCTTGTCTCGACATGATCAGCCTGATACAAAGAGGTAATTTAAACCTTGACAGCGAGGAAGCTTGCTTAAAGTACAAGCAATTGGACCTCGAACTCGATCTCGGTATGGCTGCTGCTTTTGAGCTAAGTGGGGCTAACACCTCGGGAAGATGCGGTCCAGAGAATTTGGTTGATTCTGACGCTCCCCAGGCCGGTCCTCCTAATGCAGCCTGACGGATTGACTAGTCTTCATCTCCTATTGTTATCATTATTATTTTTATTCTCTTTAGCGTCATCTTATTTTTGTAATAAAACGATGACAAGGTCGTCGTTCCTCTTCTCTTTTTCTTTTCGTTTTGTAATAAGCTGACGAGTTTGTTAGCCTTTTGTTTCCTTGTTTATTTTTCTGTTTTTATTTATTATGTGGCTTCATATTAGTTTAAAGACAATAATTGCTCACTATTCGGGTTTATTTAGTTTCCCGCTTGTTTTTTTGCAAACATTTGTTTGATTTTCCTTTGATTCTACCAGGTGATCAGTCTGGTATCATTTTATTCTCAGCTCGCAATCTTATAGCTCGAGCTTATTTTATTAAAAAAAAATTTCTTTTGTATTTGGACCTTTTGATCCCTACTATTGCTTATGGCCCCACATTTTTCGTGGGCTGGCCTTTACAAACTGGGCTTGGCCCAAAGTTGTCAGGCCTCAAAGTAGAGACAGCGCGTGGAAGTGCGATCGTTGGGTTCCAACGCATTCTTTTCCTGCACCGTTGGATCTGCTTTTTGTTCGTGTAGGCCACATGGCGCTCATCACCATGGTGACAGCTGACGTGCTCAATAGTTCCCAAGGTCATGCGCTTTAAAGACACCGTTAGATTTGCTTTTAGCTTGCGTGTGCCACATGGCCTACATCGCCATGGTGACAGCTTACATACGCGATGGTTCTCGAGGTCATGCGTTTTAAAGACGACGAGACATTTTAGTTTCCTCTATCTTCTTCCCGGAGTACACAAGAGACCGCAATTTTCGCTCTTATCAAAGGTACTCTAATTTTTCTCCTTCTCATTTTCTCTGCTACTTTCAAATATCTTCTCTTTTTTTAAAACAATGTTGATGTCTACGACATCCCGTCCCTCATCTGAGAACACCAAGAGTGTCAAAATGGTTCGACCTCTCCGGCGATGCAATACAAGGAAGCGACAAAGAGGTCGCCCATCACAGCAGGTCTCCACCGGTAATAGCTCCACAGACAAAGACGTCATCGACTCTGTCGACAGCTTCGTCGAGGACGAAGTTTTCCGCTCGACGCGTCTGGTTAGGGAGGAAAAATTTGGGCCTCAACCTCGCTCCGTCTTTACCCGGAAACTTCTCAACCTTTTTGGTGAGAAGTACGACTTTTCGGAGGAGGTGATTACACCGGTTTCGCGGGTTGGCAAGTCGCCGGAGATCCTCTCTTAAGGTTATCTGTGCGCTCACGCACTTTACTTCAAGGAGTGTGGGCTCCGTTTCCCGATCTTGCAGGTGCTATTGGAATGGTTAGATGTCATGGGGATGTGCCTTACTCAAGTGTGTCCATCAGTTATCCGGACGATGCTGGCGATCTTCACCCGAGCTATCGAGGTTGGGCGTCCAATATGTGGCGAGGATCTGAGATGGCTTTGTAGCTTAAAGAAGAATCTGAGGGGTCAGGGTACATATTATTTATCACCTCAGAAGGACCGGAAGGTCGTGGACGACCTTCCGAACAAGGACACAAAGAGGCCCGACCAGTACTTCTTCTTCAATATTTGTCCTTCGAGTGTTGGTGATTTTCTAGTGGAGCGTATTCGTACTTCATGGGCACGCAAGCTTGGTGGGCACTCGGGAGCCGTGGCTGTTGCTTATATTTTTATGCTTCAAATCGTTGTTTATTAATTATTCTAACATTGTTTTTGTTCTTTGTCTTTAACAGGATGTTTTAGTTGAACTTCAACTCCAGAGATCGTTGAGTTTGTTGTGCTGCTTAGTACGGGAGGTGCGACGTGGACTGCGTTCTTGAGAGAAAGGCTTGATGCTGCTCTCTGGTCTCCTCGTATTGGTAAGAGTGCCCTGATTTCAAAATTTAACGTTTTAGTTCTTTTTTGTGTTTCTTATAATTTTTGTTTACAGTTACAGGAATTTCTCTGTTTGGTCGCCGCAACTCGAAACCAAGAAGGAAGGCGCGGACAAAGCAAGCTCCAGAATCAAGCAACATGCCTATTTTGTTTCTAGTTCGTTTGTCGAGGGACCTCGCTGCCGAGGTGACAATGGAAAACTTAGTCCGTATTTCTGTTCTACTATCCACTCTGCTAGCTCTCCCTGCTAGTGCTTTGGTCAATACTTCTGATGAGGTCAGGGTGGATGTTTAAATGAAGGAAGCGGATACTCCTCCGGCTCCGACTAAAAGGGAGCCTTCAACCTTAGAGGCTCATTTGGCGAGTACCGAACTTGCCTCAGAGTGTATGGAGACCGACGGTGGTGGGACTGGTAATGAGGCGCCTACTCTCTGCAACTTTTGCGTTGGTGACCGTCGAGGTCACGGAGCCCTTGGCAGTTTCATCTGCGGCCTCGACTCCGATTCTGGCCCCTCTCCCACCTCCACTTAGCACCACAGAGGCGACCGCAGTGACCTGTTGTGCTGCGCCAGATGATGGGAACATGCCCTTGTTCCGAAGTGCTAGAACTTTGTTGGTGGGGGCTGCAGGGGAGACCAGGACTAGCAGCCGGCCAGCGCAAGACCCTCGCGCAATCCTTCTCAAGTTCAGGACTTCGAAGATGTGCATCCCTCTGGTTAAGGAGATAATTTTTGGCACAGAATACAGAGCGATGACGGACACCGATGTTAAGGTACGTATACTGGTGGTTTCTTTGGTTGTTTGTACTAATTCTTTCTTAATTTCTTTCGTCGTGTTTTGTTATGCTTAGGGTGTTGTCATGCAGAATAAGTATGTCGACTGTGTTGAAAGGTGCACAAGAGAGTGGGTCACTGACCTGACCAGGGACCTGAGGCTCCTTATTGAGGAAACTACCGCCAAGCATGAGGAAGAGATGCGAAGTTTCAAGGTTACTTATGATGAGCTGGCGGCTAAATTTGATGATCAGGGAGAGGCACTTCGAAAGGAGGAGAAAGAGCGCGAGCGTCTTGAAGGAATAAATTCTAAAGCTCAACATTGAGTTGATTCAGCTGAGATGCTTAATCGCGACTTGACGTGGAGATTTGAGCAAGAAGCTAAAGAGCGGTGCGAGCTTCAGAATAAGTATGAAGCCTATCAAGCTACAATCGAGGAGTTAGCTTTAGAGCTTAATGCTGTCAAGCTTGAGAGGTCTGCAGCAGTTTCCTCCCTTCAACAGGCTAAAGTTGCCTTTGCCGAGAAGTGGAGAAAGAAGAAGAAAGTTGTCGAAGGTGAGCTAAAAGCCTGTGAGGCTCTTGGCAACCTAGCTCTGCTGGCGAGAGTACGAAGCAAGACCCTCGACCTTGAGAAAGAGACGATCAAAGTCATTGAGCTGTGAAAGGAGGGTGAGGCTGAGTACGAGGAGGTGTCTGATTATGAATTAGAGAAAGACACCTAGGTTAAATTTTGGATAAGCTTTTGTTTTTTGTTAACTCTATTTTTTATCTTTAACCTTTTCTTTTGTTTGCGATTTTCGTTATTTGCACATTGGGTTGAATCTGTAGTTTCTATGTTTACACTTTTAGCTAAGTACGCTCAAATTTGCTGACACTTGTTAAATACTTTTACTTTACCGTAGCATTTTATTCGAGCTTTTCATACTAATTCTAACTTAAGTGTTTTACACACCACCTCTCCGTTTTTTTTTGGGCTGCGCTTGACTTAGCAAGCTGTCTACGTACCTCGTTAAGAAGATCAAGCCTTACGTAGTTCATCACTCTTTATTTGTTAATTCTAAACATAGAATTTTTTTACGTTCATGATATTCCATGGTCTTTGCTCTGGTTTATCGGAGTCCACACTTTTTATTCTAGAGACACCAGGTCTTACTTCTTCATCGATTTGGTATGGTCCTTCCCAAGAAGTACCTAGCTTGCCGGTGTTCAGCTCGTGGGTATTCTCGAAGACTTTTCTCAACACTAAATTTACTGGGTGGAATCTTCTTGTGTTGACTTTTGAGTTATAGAAACTTGCAATTACATTCTGGTAGTTTTGCATTCTTATATTGACTTGATCTCTTTTCTCATCAATCATGTCCACTACATGCTCGAGCATTTTGTTGTTCTCTAACTCTGATATTGGTGCGTTGTTTCGTCATAAGCTTGGGACCAAAGTCTCTAGTGGAACTATTGCTTCTACGCCGTAGAGTAGCAATAAGGGTGTTTCTCCGGTAGCACGTTGAGGAGACGTTCGGTATGCCAAAGTACGCTATTAAGTTCTGCATACCATCCTGACTTTTTTGACTCAAGGTACTTTTTAAATATATTGATTATTATTTTATTGGTTGCCTCAGCTTGCCCATTCCCTTGGGGTAGTGTGGTGTCGAAGTCAACAGCTTGATTTTCCATTTATCACAAAATTCTCTAACTGGCTTGGCGTTGAGGTTTGTTCCATTATCGGTTATTATCTCGTTTGGTAGCCCATGACAACACACAATATTTTTCCATAAGAACTCAGATACTTGAGTGACTGTTATACTGAAATAGGCTTCCGCTTCTATCCACTTTGAAAAGTAGTCCGTCAAAATCAGCAAGAAACGTACTCGCCGGAGTCCTGACGGCTTTAACGATCCTACCACGTCCATGGACCATTTCATAAATGGATATGAGATTATAGTCAAGCTGAAAGATTCACCAGGCTGGTTAATCATTGGTGCAGGCCTCTGGCACTTCTGTCATTTTCGAGAGTGTTCTTCGCAGTTGGAGACAATTGACGGCCAGAAATGTACTTGTTTCTTGATTCTTATTAATAATGCTCTACTAGCCGCATGATTCACGTAACTTCCTTCGTGCATTTGGCTCAATATTTCAGCTGCTTCTTCTTTGTTCACGCATCTTAAATAAGGGCCCGATATACTTCTTTTATAGAGTTAGTCATTTGTCAGAGTGTACCTCGCACTTTGCAATCTCACTTTACAAGCTGCCCACTTATCTAAGGGTAGTTCTCCTGTTCGTATGTAACATTGGATAGGATCTCGCCAGTCTTCTTTTTCGAGACCAACTCGTTATTGACACCATCTCTATCGTTGTTCGACTTGCTAATTGTCATTATTATTTTCTGGTCAATGCTTGGTCTTTCAATATGCTCGACGGGTAATACCCTTTTTGTTTCCAGATCGGAAGTCGCTGCTAAAGCTGCAAGAGCATCAGATGCAGTGTTATCTCCTCTTGGGATCTTATTGAGCTCAAAACCGTCGAAAAGAGCCGTCAGGACTTAGGAATTCTCCCGAGGTGACCCCAAAAGAGCACTTTGCTGGGTTAAGTTTCATGTTATACTCGTTTAAAGTTTCAAAGCATCTTCGGAGCTGCGTAACGTGGTCTTTTGAAACCATACTTTTTACAACCATATCATCGATATAAACTTCCATGGTTTTTCCTATTTGCTCGGCAAACATTCCGTTTACCAATCACTAATAAGTTGCTCCCACATTTTTTAGTCCGAAAAGCATCACCTTATAGCAACAGATCCACTGGTCCGTTATGAAAGAGGTTTTTTCTTGGTCGTCAGGGTGCATGAATATCTAGTTATAGCCTGGAAAAGCGTCCATGAACGACATCAATTTATGCCCTGCTGTTGCTTCAACGATTTGGTAGGCAAGGGGTAACTATCCTTTGGGCAGGCTTCGTTTAAATCTGTGAAGTCCACACACATTCTCCAACTTCCAGTTTTCTTTTTTACTACTACTGGATTGGCTAGCCAGCCGGGATATTTAACTTCCTTAATCGACCCATTTTTCAGCAGCCACTGCACCTCTTCTTTGACTGCAGCTGCTTTTTCTAGGGCGAGCTTTCTTCGTTTTTGCTTAACTAGTTTATACGTTGGGTCAACCTTTAATTCATGCGAGGTGACTTTGATACTTATCCCTACCATATCAGATGGCTCCCATGCAAACTTTATTTGTTTTCTTTCAAGAATGCAATTAGCTCGGTTTTGATATCTGGCTCCAGATCAATTCCGATTTTTATTTTCCGATCGGGAAATTTTGTGCCAATTGCTATGCTTTCTAAAGATGCTAATCGAGGTCTGGTCGTAGCATTGACACTTTTCATCTCTAAATACTATAATGCTTCATTTTGAAGCTTTTCAAATGTTGTTCTGTAACATCCCCTTGACGCAGATTGGCTTGCTCGAATGACTCTGATTCCATTATTGATTGGAAATTTTACGTACTAATGATAAGCTGAGGCCACAGCCTTCATTCTATATAGCCATGGTCGTTCGAATATTGCGTTAAAAGCGGTTGGTTTGTCTACGACTACAAACTTTACGAGCTTGCGGATTTCATGAGTCACTACGGGCAGTGTTTTGGTTCCTAACGAGAATATTGTACTTCTATCAAAAATGGTAAGCGGAGTTTTGTCACGGTTTATTTCCAAATCCTCGAAATTCATTCGCTTATAGGCATCATAAAAAAGTAGGTCTACCGAGCTTCCGGTGTTAATCATTATTCTCGATAGCTCGAAATCCGCAACTTCTAGAGCGATTACGATTGCCTCATCATGCGGTTTGTCCAGGTGCGAGGTCTCACTTTCACATAAAGTGATCACAGCATCCTAATGAAGCGAGCTTGATCCGAGCTGGGAATTTGTTTCTACTTTGCGTTAAGGGCTTTAATTACATTTATTGAATTTGAGACGAGGTAAGATCCGCCCATAATAAAGTTGATTTGTTTCGCTTACTGTTTCGGGTTTTCAACTTCTATTTCTTCATATTCACGTTGCTCGCTATTATTTCCTCGCCTTCTCTTGGTTGAATCATGGTCATCTCTGGACTCATATCTCTGCTTACGCGTTCCCTCTTTCAATTGGTTATTCCTTTTTAGACGTTTGACTACTGTACAATCTTCCATGGAATTCCCTTTAGCTTGGTGATAATCACAGAACTTTGATGGATCAAATTCCCATTTTTCCCTTTTGTACGAGCTTCCGACTGCGTACGAATGCTTCCCCTAGCCCTCGCCAGCTAATCTAAATAATTTTTTGTTGTTCCGTCGATGGTCCTCATGACCCTCTTCTTTTCTACTTTTCTTATCAAGCTCCAACCTGTTCGTTTCTTTCCATACGATAAAATTGGTAGCTCGGTGAAGAGCGTCATCTAGACTGTTAAAGGCTGTAGGAACATTTTGCTCAGAAGCTTGACTTTGGCCATAGACCCATTTTTAATGCACAAATGGCCACTTCGTCAGTTATATTTACGCTTAATGCTCTTGCTTCTTTGAATCGACTCAGATAATCCCGAAGTGGTTCATTTCACTGCTGTATTGTTGCAAATAAATTATCTGCTAAGGTTCTTTTCTGAATAAACATTGAAATTTTTTAAAGGGAGCCCTTCAGCCAATTGCTCGAAATTATCTATCGTGTTTGGTTTTAACAACAAAAACCAATCGAGAGCTGACCCAGCGAGGTTCTCAGAGAATAATCAACATAAACCAATATCTCGTTCTTCGTTATTGATATGCACTTTCATCTCCGCTAAGCGGAATATTTTTAAGTGGGTAACTGGGTCTGTATTTTCTTCAAACGTTGGTATCTTAATCTTTCCAACATCTCTAATGATTGTGTTTGTTATTTGATTTGTGAATGGTGTCTGTCACGTTAACTCTATTACACGTTGAATATCGGGTGCGGCGGTTGTTAGGCGATGGATCAGTGATTTCATTAGAGCATGCTTAGTTTGCTTATTTGCGATCATTGCACGCATCTCCTGTATTTCCCTTTCAAACAAATCATTGTTTTCTGCATTGACGTTTGGGGGAGGTGAGATCTCATCCTCATTCACTTGATTGTTGTTCTCTTACGTTGGTTAACATTCATGGCCATATTCCCTCGAACTTGATTTCTGAAGTTGGTCGGTAATTGCGGGATCGACGCCCGTAATTTGTTAAATCGTTGTTCCTGGTGATCTAGCCTTGCTAGAATCTATGCTGTTCGTTGATTGTTTTGCTCGACAAAGTTGGCCATTAATCGCTTTAAATCGTTGATAGCTTGTCCTCGCTGGAACGACGGGTTTTAAGCCACCGGCCTTGAAGGCACTTTAGAGGTTAACGACGGTGGAACTTGCGACGTGGATACCTCCTCATCATTGTTCGTTCACTCCATTGCCTGAGATTGCTCCATTCTTCTACTAGCTCGGATTCTCTCGGATCTATGCTTCGGCCCCACGGTTAGCGCCAATTTGTTGATGCTAGAGATCAAATTCAACTAAGGACTAAAGCAAATATAAGTTAAGTAGATCAAAGATAAACAAACTAGAAAAAGAAATGTAAATTTTATTGATCTTTTGAAAGTTTACAGGATGTCGATTATGACTTTCTTCATATTACAATCACTTGCCTTTCTTCTTAACCTAATCATCTATTTATAGGCCTAGATGTTAACTACTCCCTCTTCCTTCTCCGCATATTCCGCTATTTGACTTCGCCTACTCGTTTCCTTTTCTTCCGGTGCAATCATTGGAACTCGGCTGCTTATTCAACAGAGCTCGAACTTCCCATATTTGTTTGAATTGTCTGACTTCCCTTATTATGGACCGGGTTACTTTGCTCGAGAAGCGGGGCATAAATGGACCTGAGCGAAATAGAGGAGTAATTGGACCATGTACCAACATAAACTACAACAATTCATTTTTATCAATATATGGGTTGACAAGATCTGATCTATAGTTTAAATCTCTTCTTAAATCTCAAAACAATTCTACACGGATTAACATGACTTTTTAAAATTAAATTCGGTTGGAAAAATCCGTAAAAATGAATATTTAACCATTTTAACAAATTTTAGATGTTGAAGTCAAAAATAAGGTCTATAATATTCTTTTGATTTGTCTGACATAATTTCTTTTTAATATGTCTTGAAATGCCTAATTAGTGGACATAGGCGTGTGCAATTTGGAGTATATAGAACATCGTGGTCGGGCCCTTAAACCCCCCCACTTGGAGTATTTGTAGCCTTAATCATTATTTTGTCTTAATCATCAAATTTGTGATGCAATCGAGTGTTAGTGGTTTGGTATTGGTTGAATGGTTCATTATCTATCTTTTTATTTGGCAGACTTAAATTTTCAAAACATGAGTTCAAATATCTTTAAATTATTGATTAAATTATCTTTAATCATATGTAAATGTTTTAATTCCAAAATAAAAATCAGAGTTTTGTAACATTGTTAATAGATGAACATTGGAAGATCAAAGCCCACGAATTATACTCAACAAAAGAATAAGAATATTGGGTCCAATTAGACGGACAACTCGCAAACAAGAAAGGAAAGCTTGTTAGCTGAACCATCGTGCTACCAAATAAAGAAAGATCACCCAATCAAAACCGAGAAGATTACTCTGCGTAATAAACATAATATCAATATCGCCCAATCTGAAGATAATGAAGGAACCGAAACACCATAAATCTTAGGAAAAAAATATATAAATAGCGGATCAAAATCAAGGAAAGATCATCGGCAATCACACTGAGAATCACAAAAGCAGAAAAAGCTAATATTATAATCGAGAAACAGCTTAACTTTGAACGAATAGATCATTGTTTCTCTTTTATCCGTTTGTTGAATCTTCCAAATATAATTCTTACTTCGATTGTTAGTTTGCACATTAACAAAAGCTCAAGAAATTAATATGGTATTAATATAAAAATGTCTCAGGTGGATATATATATATAATGTATATATATATATATAATAATGAAGTGTATTAATCAAGTTGTTATATATTCATATTTGAATTTGCCAAGAAACAGGTGGTTCAGTTGGTTTGTCCCTGATATACTTTGACATCAAGTGGTAAGTTCAAATTTCACCCTCATTTAGTTAGAAGAATTTGGCAAAATGGTTCAGATCTTGTCGATCTAATTATTGTTGAAAAAAATTCATATTTTTAATCAAAATTTGATAACAAATAATTGTATTATATCACACAAAAAAGTTTGAACTATAAATAAGTTTTGTCAATCTAATTATATATATATATATATATAAATATACCATTTTGTGTGTTTGTGATGTAGTTAAAACAATCCAGTCGCCGCCTAGTTTTATGTAGGCGAGTAGTAGACATTATGCTTGAATTCTAGGACAAAAGAAGAATTTGACTCATCTCTACCCTAGTGTAAGGTTAAATTGGATAAGTGTAGCCCATGGAAAGGAATGACTCAGTCACCAGTATGTTTTTTATCAATAGTATGAAAGAACACGTGACTTGGAAGTGGCAATGAGGAGAAAAGTGGGGCCAAGTTGGTGTGCAAGGAAGCTGATGTGGCGAGCTCGAAGTGGTTTGCAGTGTGCCTGATGCAATAGACCTGCACAAGCACCAAAGGAGAAAGATACATAAGCTCTGATAAGAAGGGCATACTACACTCATTACCAAAATAGACTTGTTGTACCTTAGAGTGGAAGCAGGCAAGGTCAGCTCTGGATGTAGCATCAAAATGGAAATACAAGAATTGGCTGCAGTATGAAAGGGAATGCTGACTCAACCCAGATGTGTTATACAGCAGCATAATAGGAGAAACGCAAGGGGTCAACTATGTTGGTTTTGTAGGATGTAGAAGACAGCAAGGCTCTGTGACAGGGACATGGTGCAGAGCGTTTTGGAGTGTTTCTCAAGAGCAAAAGGAAGCCCTAGTTCTCTATTTATAGGCCTAGATGTTAACTACTCCCCCTTCCTTCTCTGCATATTCCGCTATTTGACTTCGCCTACTCGTTTCGTCTTTTTCTGGTGCGATCTTTGGAACTCGGCTGCTTATTCAACGGAGCTCGAACTTCCCATATTTGTTTGAATTGTCTGACTTCCCTTATTATGGACCGGGTTGTTTTGCTCGAGAAGCGGGCCATAAATGGACCTGAGCGAAATGGAGGAGTAATTGGGCCATGTACCAACATAAACCACAACAATTCATTTTTATCAATATATGGGTTGACAAGATCCGATTTATAGTTTAAATCTCTTCCTAAATCTCAAAACAATTCTACACAGATTAACTTGACTTTTTGAAATTAAATTCGGTTGGGAAAATCCGTAAAAATGAATATTTAACCATTTCAACAAATTTTAGATATTAAAGTCAAAAATAAGGTCTATAATATTCTTTTGTTTTGTCTGACATAATTTCTTTTTAATATGTCTTGAAATGCCTAATTAGTAGACATAGGCGTGTGCAATTTGGAGTATATAGACCATCCTGGTCGGGCCCTTAAACCCCCCACTTGGAGTATTTGTAGCCTTAATCATTATTTTGTCTTAATCATCAAATTTGTGATGCAATCGAGTGTTAGTGGTTTGGTATTGGTTGAATGGTTCATTATCAATCTTTTTATTTGGCAGACTTAAATTTTCAAAACATGAGTTCAAATTTTTAAAAATTATTGATTAAATTATCTTTAATCATATGTAAATGTTTTAATTCCAAAAAATAAAAATCAGAGTTTTTGTAACATTGTTAATAGATGAGCTTTGAAAGATCAAAGCCCACGAATTATACTCAACAAAAGAATAAGAATATTGGGTCCAATTAGACGGACAACCCGCAAACGAGAAAGGAAAGCTTGTTAGTTGAACCATCATGCTACCAAATAAAGAAAGATCACCCAATCAAAACCGAGAAGATTACTCCGCGTAATAAACGTAATATCAATATCGCCCAATCTGAAGATAATGAAGGAACCGAGACACCATAAATCTTAGGAAAAAAAAGAATATATAAATAGAGGATCAAAATCAAGAAAAGATCATCGGCAATCACACTGAGAATCACAAAAGCAGAAAAAGCTAGTATTATAATCGAGAAACAGCTTAACTTTGAACAAATAGATCATTGTTTCTCTTTTATCCGTTTGTTGAATCTTCCAAATATAATTCTTACTTCGATTGTTAGTTTGCACATTAACAAACACTCAAAAAATTAATATGGTATTAATATAAAAATGTCTCGGGTGGATATATATATATATATATAATGATATGGATATATATATATATAATAATGAAGTGTATTAATCAAGTTGTTATATATTCATATTTGAATTTGCCAAGAAGCAGGTGGCTCAGTTGGTTTGCACCTGATATAGTTTGACATCAAGTGGTAAGTTCAAATTTCACCCTCATTTAGTTAGAAGAATTTGACAAAATGGTTCGGATCTTGTCGATTTAATTATTGTTGACAAAAAAATTCATATTTTTTATCAAAATTTGATAACAAATAATTGTATTATCTCACACAACAAAGTTTGACCTATAAATAAGTTTTGTCAATCTAATTATATATATATATATACTATTTTGCGTGTTTGTGATGTAGTTAGAACAATTCAGTCGCCGCCTAGTTTTATGTAGGCGAGTAGTAAACATTCTGCTTGATTTCTAGGACAAAAGAAGAATTTGACTCATCTCTACCCTACTGTAAGGTTAAATTGGATAAGTGTAGCCCATGGAAAAGAATGACTCTGTCACCAGTATGTTTTTTATCAATAGTATGAAAGAACACATGTCTTGGAAGTGGCAATGAGGAGAAAAATGGGGCCAAGTTGGTGTGCAAGGAAACTGATGTGGCGAGCTCGAAGTGGTTTGCAGTGTGCCTGATGCAATAGACCTGCACAAGCACCAAAGGAGAAAGATGCATAAGCTCTGATAAGAAAGGGCATACTGCACTCATCACCAGAATAGACTTGCTGTACCTTAGAGTGGAAGCAGGCAAGGTCAACTCTGGATGTAGCATCAAAATGGAAATACAAGAATTGGCTGCAGTATGAAAGGGAATGCTGACTCAACCCGGATGTGTTATACAGCAGCATAATAGGAGAAACGCAAGGGGTCAACTATGTTAGTTTTGTAGGATGTAGAAGACAGCAAGACTCTGTGATAGGGACATGGTGCAGAGCGTTTTGGAGTGTTTCTCAAGACCAAAGGGATGTCCTAGATGAGCTGAGACTATTTAAGTAGTGCTCAGCACTTGGAGAAGGGTTGGACTTCTAGAGAGAATTGGAAGTTCCAACATTTGTTGTGTGAGCTAGTGAGCTCGACAGAGGTGTTCTTGGTGAGTGAATCAGAGGGAGTTACAATAGCTACAAGTCTGTAGTGTTGTGTGAGCTAGTGTGCTCGACAGAGGAGTTCTTGGTAAGTGAAACCAAGGGTGTTACAACAGCTACAAGTCTGTAGTGTTGTGTGAGTTAGTGAGCTCGACAGAGTTGTTCTTGGTGAGTGAAAACAAGAGAGCTACAACAGTTGCAAGTATGCAGTGTTGTGTGAACTAGGGAGTTCAACAGAGAGTTGCAACAGCTACAAGGTTGTAGTGTTGTGTGAGCTTTGGGTAGTTAGGAATACGTCAGTGGCAAACCAAGCTGTGGTTGTGTGTAAATCTGAATAAACAAGATTGTACTTTGTTTATATTATTCTTAATACAAAAGCTTAAAAAATCTCTGTGTGTTTCTCCCCTATGTTAGCGTTTTTTGTACATGCGTTCTCATTCTGTGTCTATCTTGCTATACAACAGTCTCTCTGATGTGTTAGCCTTTGTAGTACATCGAGTATCTCCATTCTGGTACTTACAATTGGTAACAGAGCCACTCAACCAACAGGAGTCGCTTATCTCAAACAGGTTGAAGATCCTGAGGTACGAATGGAGAACAAGTCTAAATAAATGGGAAGTGTTGCATATAAAGTTGGACTGAACAAGACTTCTTGAAGTAGACAGAAGAGGAGGATGAGTTGTTGGACTTCATCTGTCTCAATGGTAGAACAAAGAAGGTTTTAATTCAGTGTGACTCAGACTCAGATGAAGATGGTAAAGTTGACTCTAAAGAGGAGTACTGCAGACTGTACAACAATTGGGTAAAACTCACTGAGGAGAAGCTTCAGCTCACTAAGGAGAACCTTTATCTAGAAGCTAGAGTGAAGACACTTGAAGCAGTACTAATAGAAACCCATTTGAGGGAGGCAGCACCTATAATTGTAAAGTACATGGTTGAGAATCATGCAGATCTGTGGTGAAACATATATGAACAAGAGAGAGAAAAGGCAATGCTCTTGAAAAGGTAGTTGAGTGAGAGACTAAAACAGATCAGGATGCTCAACAATGGAACAAAAAGTCTTGATGAAATCTTGGATATGGGAAGGTCAGGAACCCAACATTATGGATTGGGATATCAAGGTAAAAACTCTCAAGTTAACTCAATATCACAAAGCATCAAGTTTTTTAGAAGTACTGGTTCTGTAGAATAGGAAATCATCAAGCCTGAAACAGGTGGTTCATTTGGAAGTTCGATACAGTCAAAAACGGTGCTTCACTAGGAAAAACTTTTGGTGTTAACAGACGATGGAGGACACGTCGGTGTAGCTACTATAACAAGCATGGTCACAGTAGGATCTCATGTTACAGGGTTGTGGAACGACTCTGTGTACTCTGGCAGTTGAATAGATGTTATCCTGAACCAGCAAAGTTCTCACATGTTTGGGTTTCCAAGGCTGATTTGTATGGAGATCTCACAGAGGAAATAAGGAATCTGAGATTTGGTAAGTTGTTGGAAGAATCAAGCTGCACAGTGGTTAGAAGTACAAACCCTTCATCAGTAAGTTAGACTGGTGTGCTTCAGGCGAATGTAGCACATATTTCAACTACAGCAGTTGAGGATGACTCATGGTACTTTCACAGTGGTTGCTCCAAGCACATGGCAGGATGTAAATCAGCTCTGACTAACTTCACAAAGATAGGAGAATCTAAGGTATCATTTGGAGATGGAAGCAAAAGAAGAGTAAAAGGCAAAGGTGAAACAGACAGTCCAGATCTTCCAGCTCTCACTGATGTATACTACGTTGATGGTTTGATTACAAACTTAATCAGTATAGGCCAACTCTTTAATAGTGGATTGAAGGTGACCTTTACCAAATAAGACTATCAAGGAGTAGATTTGAAGGGGAACATAGTTATGACTGGCAATAGGACAGACAATAATTGCTACAAGTGGTGCAGATCTGAAGCGTGTTATGTTGCTGTTGAGCCAAAGCTAGAATTATGGCACAGGCGGATGGGACACATGGATGTGCAGCATCTGAAGAAGCTGGTTGGCGTAAAGGTTGTGAGAGGAACTCCAAAGTTGAAGGACAAAGAAATACTTGTATGTGAAGAGTGCAACAAAGGGAAACAAACAAGAGTTCAACAAAAAAGGGTGTCTCAAGTGTCCTCCACAAAATTCCTTGAGTTAGTACACATGGATGTCATTGGTCTTGTACAAGAAGAAAGTATCAATGGAAAAAGGTTAATCCTTGTGTTGATTGATGATTTCTCTATGTTTATATGGGTTAGATTTCTGAGGATAAGTCCAAAGCAGCAGAAAGCTTCAAGATTTTTGCTCTACACATGTGATCTGAGAAAGAGAGGATTATGCAAATCAGGACTGATCACGGAGGAGAATTTTAAAATGATGTGTTTGAAAAGGTATGTCAATCTCAGAGAATCCGACATTAGTACTCAACATCAAGGACACCACAACAGAACAGAGTTGTTGAACAAAAGATCAAAATAATACAAGAGATGGCTCAGGAAATGTTGCATGGAAACAATATCTCAACTCGGTTTTGGACAGAAGCAGTCAACACAGCATGCTATGTCATAAACGGAGTGTATGTGACACCAGGTACTCAGATGACTCCATATGAGAATTGGAAAGAGAAAATACCCAACTTGAGTTATTTCCATGTGTTTGGATGTGTGTGTTACATCTTGAATGAAAATGACCACTTGGGTGAGTTTGATGCACGAAATGATGAAGGAATATTTTTAGGATATGGGTATAATAACATGGTGTTTCGTGTGTACAACAAGAGAACTAAGATGGTTGTGGAATCAATCAATGTCGTCTTTGATGAAAGAGGTTGGTTGTTGTACCAATTTTGTATGACACAGATAAAGAACACCAAGACGTTCAGATAGAAGAATAACTAGCTTTAGAGTTTCCAAAATCAAAGGGAGTTCAAGTGCTAAGGAATCATTCAGAATCATACATAATTGGTCATTTAGATAAAAGGGTTACACGAGGCAAGCAAATAAACTTTCGAAAAATGCTCTAATAACGAAGTGGAAGCAACATGATACAGAGTTGTACAACAAAATATGTTCTAGTTTTTATCTGAGTATGCACTCAAGCAGGGGGAAGTTGAGTTCATATGTGCAGTATGACTGTATAACAGAGTAATGCAATCCTCAAAAGGTTCAGGTGTGTGTAACACAGACAAGAAGCTTGAGTTATTACACTCAGATAAAAAGGGGGAGAATGAAAGAACATGTGACTTGGAAGTGGCAATGAGGAGAAAAGTGGGCCCAAGTTGGTGTGCAAGGAAGCTGATGTGGCGATCTCTAAGTGGTTTGCAGTGTGTCTAATGCAACAGACCTGCACAAGCACCAAAGGAGAAAGATGCAGAAGCTCTGATAAGAAAGGGCATACTGCAGCCATCACCAGAATAGACTTAGTGTACCTCAGAGTGGAAGCAGGCAAGGTCAACTCTGGATGTAGCATCAAAATGGAAAGACAAGAACTGGCTGCAGTATGAAAAAAAATGCTGACTTAACCCGGATGTGTTATACAGCAGCATAAACAGGAGAAAAGCAAGGGGTCAACTATGTTGGTTCTGTAGGATGCAGAAGACAGCAAGGCTCTGTGACAGGGACATGGCATAGAGCGTTTTGGAGTGTTTCTCAAGACCACAGGGAAAACCTAGATGAGCTGAGACTATTTAAGTAGTGCTCAACACTTGGAAAAGGGTTGGACTTCTAGAGAGAATTGGAAGTTCCAACATTTGTTGTGTGAGCTAGTGAGCTTGACAGAGGTGTTCTTGTGAGTAAATAAGAGGGAGTTACAACAGCTACCAGTCTGTAGTGTAATGTGAGCTAGTGAGCTCGACAGAAGAGTTCTTGGTGAGTGAAACCGAGGGTGTTACAACAGCTATAAGTCTATAGTGTTGTGTGAGCTAGTGAGCTCGATAGAGGTGTTCTTGGTGAGTGAAATCAAGAGAGCTGCAACAGCTGTAAGTATGCAGTGTTGTGTGAACTAAGGAGTTCAACAGAGAGTTGCAACAGCTACGAGGTTATAGTGTTGTGTGAGCTTTGGGTAGTTGGGAATAGATCAGAGGCAAACCAAATTGTGGTTGTGTGTAAATCTAAATAAACAAGATTGTACTTTGTTTATATTATTCTTAATACAAAAGCTTAAAGAATCTCTGTGTGTTTCTCTCCTGTGTTAGCGCTTGTTGTACATGCGTCCTCATTATGTGTCTATCTTGCTCTACAACAGTCTCTCTGTTGTGTTAGCCTCTATAATACATCGAGTATCTCTATTCTGGTACTTATATAGTATGAGTGCGGTAATCACATTTTTTTAATCGAATTCGAATGAAAATCGTAAAGATGACATTTAACCATTTGACTTTCCTCGTTACCAATAAAGGTAGGTTTTTTGGCGATTATTTATTCTTTGCACACTTACAATCTTTAACTAACTTTGCACCGCCCATTACAAAACAAAAAAAGCTAAGTAATGTTTAGTTATAGCTATTAGCTGCGGAGAAATAATAATATTTAACTACTCAATTTTGTTAGGTTGTAAAATTAGTAGGTTCGTTTTAGGGTTACAAGTTACAACGATCTTTTTTCCACTAATGTAGCAAAATGATTGCATATAAAATATGTATTCCACCAAAATCCAACTAAGTTATAGCAGGATAGTTTCCAATACTTATATAATGATCATATCTTAAAATCCGATTAAACCTTGAGAATCAAAACATCATTGTATTTTACATATAAGTCGCGAAATTAAGAGCTTCACTTACATATAATTTCAAATATACATCACTATAATATATATATATATATGTGTGTGCAGGACATTTAACAATTGGTAGTGTTTTCTTTACAAATTCTTAGGTACGGAGATTCGATATCTCTATGCTACAGCTGGAAATAAAGAAATTCTAATTTGGAATATATATTAAATTTGTAGATCTAATTGTTGATAAATATATATATATATATATATATATATATGTATATATATATATATTAGATTTTTAATTTGGATTGTAGCACTGGGTAACTTTTTAAAAATTATGTTTTAGTTTAAAATCATAACATAATTATCGTAATTATCAAATATCCAATAATATATAATTATCAAATGATTCATAATTGTTTGAGTGATACGTGATACTAAATAGCTTATATTATTATTACTATTATCAAATAACAAGGTAATATAAACTGACATGTAATGACGTATATCAGTGACCATTATTTATATTATTAAATATCAGAACATAACTACAAAAATATCAAAATTTTATATGGTAATTACTTTATATTTTTTTTTGTCAACCTTACTCATTCATTTATTTTAGTAGTGAGATCAACAAAGCTCCGATCCATAGCCAAATTGCTCCCACGGGAACTGGTGGGATTTGAACCCCCACCTAGTGCCTAACTAGATCAGGGGTAAGTCAACTGGACCACCTGCTTCTTGGCAATTACTTTATATTCCTATTACTCTTATCTTATCTTTTATTTATTTTTTGGTTTTATAAAAAAATTTTGACTCGTGTTTGCTTATATCTCATTGCACTAAAACTTATATGTTCGTGAAATACCAAAATGTAGTAAACCCGAACTAAAATTAATCCGAATTAGAGGGACAAAAACTCAAAAAATACTCAAATGGATCATAACCTTATGTACCCAAAAACCGAGCTCGAACCCAAACGTGGACCAAATCAAGAACCAAATTTTAGTTTTTTCAAATATTTCTATTAAATATATATTTTTTATTTTTGAATTTCTATATAAAAAATACTCAAATCTGAACTCGGTCTATACTGAACCAAACTCAATCCAAAAAAACATATTTGAACAAGTTTTTTTGTTTGTCAAACTAAGTACCAAAATAGTTTAAACAAGTTTTAAACTAAAATAACCAAAATAGATAAATCTAACCTGACAAAATACCAGGATGTGTCCTAAATCTATGTATCCAGAAAATCGAATCCAAACTCGTACTGAATTCGAATCAATCAATAACCGATATATTTTCATGAAGTTTTAGTTTTTTAGAGTTTTTCTATTAACTTTTTATTAGTTTTAAATTTTTGTATAAAAATCTATAACAAAATCTATCTTAAACCTATTTTTAAGGGTTAGTATGAATTTTAACTTAATTTTATCATGTTTCAAGCTTTAATATATAAGACTAGATATGGATCCGTGCGATGCACGGTTTTTTTAATTAAATATTGCTTAATATATATTTTGAATAATGTCTTTGAAATTTATACATTTGTAATGTTTGAGATCTAACATAATAATAAGATCTCACACTTGAAAATCTCTTTTAGTTACTAACTTTTGAAATCCAACTTAATATAATAGGTTATAATACTATTCAACACGTAGAAGAATTTCGTTGATTACTAACTTTTGAAACCCATATATGTATAATATGATACTCCACAGTTTTGGATGGTTGAATTCGACACGTGGAAGAATCCGATTATTACTAATTTCTGAAACTCTATTTTGTATAATAAAATGATAAGATTTCAAGCTAATAATAGTAAAATAAAATAATAACATATTAAATTTAAATTTTTTACCTTTTTGTTTGTTTGCTTTGATTGCTCTATATGTAAATTAAAACAAATAAATTAAATTAGAGAAAACTTGAAAAGTTAGAAGATATTGAAAAATCGTCTATGTGTTTAGATTATGATTATGTATAAAAAATTCCTTTTAATATAGGATTATGTTTAAAAATAAAT
>OVBA01003448.1:0-27963 GCA_900406435.1 Lepidium aucheri | reverse complement strand
TGGTTTTGTTAGAGTAGTTTTTAGATCGATAGGTTGATAACTAGTCGATTGATAAGATTGTCTTTGGTAAAAACGAATTCTTAATAAAAACGTAAAATTCTCTGTTGAATTCAGTTGTTGTTACTCATTTTCCACTTTCATACTTAACAAAGCTATTGACTTAAAAACATATTTTAATATGTGATAACCTAGATCAAAATAATTAACAAGACTTTTCTAAACTTCAATGCCTAAATTCTTAAAAAGCTTGATTTACAATTGAGATCCTTTTTATACTAAAGGGCTCATTAGTTAGTCTCCTCATTTTTTGGAATCTAACTAAATGTTCTCCATATCCTCCTTGATAAGATCTTCTTCTTGATAAGCCATATCGCATATTTGAATTTTGTATTTCAAAAGCTTCCCCGAACCATATGCTTCTCTCTGGTTATCAACAGGTCCAAGTCACGTGACATCCAACCTCTTCAATCTCCCATTTTTTGACTTGAGGTGATAACTAAGCTCAAAACCTATCATTCTCAAACACTTGATAGAACTTGTTATTTCTAACACCAGTTTACTAATTAGAAACGTAACAGAGAAAAGCATTCAGATCAGATAAACCATGAATCCCAGTTCAAATTACAACTAACAAGTTTGTAAAGTGTGTTATCAAACAGACGATAATAAACGGCTAAGTGTTTTAGCAACCGAAACAAAAAAATGCCACAGGTTGGCAAAAACATAGAGCTCAACAGTAGCTCTCCCCCTAAATCATTTCTCCCCCTCAATCAGATAAATCAACACACTCTTGATCCGACTCTTGAATCTTTACTCCCCCTGCTTAATATCACACAAGTCAAAAAAAAGTCCATTATCAAAGAACAAGTTAAGAAAAACTAACCTTTGAGTGCATTCTTGCACAAATGTGTGATTTCTTCAGACATTACAAGAATGATCTCTAGCAACTCCTTGATTGTATAAGATTCCTCCGTCATCGGTGCCTTGGCTTTCCCTTTCTACTTCTTAGCTTTGGACTTTCCACTTGGTACTGAAGTGATAGAAGCTGGTACCTTATGTTGATTGGCAAGCAGACGAGTGAGAAGGGATGGGTATGGCAAGTATAGCTTGGACTTGGAGTCTTTTGTCGATGCAGCAACCTTCTTGATCTGACTAAAGATGGCTTTTCCCAGATTAAACGGAGTTCTGGTTCCAATCTTATATGCAAGTTGTAGCCTTAAGACACTGACATACCCTTCATTTGATGTTGAAAGCCAGTTAGTACAGCAGAACGTATACAATTGAGAGTAGAGCTTCTCCAGATGAGCTTTCTTTACTCTGTTTAGATTTTTGATCACACCTCCTGTCATTGTTTCTGCTATAACTTCAGAAAATACACCTTCAAGCTTCTATGGATTCGATCGATCAACCACAGCTGGTGAACCCAACAGTTCATTGATCTTTTCATCAGATATCACATACTTATAACCCCTCAAAAAAACAGTCCATGACTCACTTTCTTGTTCATGATACGACATGTTTGCCCAAAGTTCAAACAGAACATCAGTCGAGTAGTCTACCACAGTATCTAAAGACTCAAACAAACCTACATCCTTGAGTAACTGGACTAATTCTGATTCCTGATCATCAAATGTATAAGCATGCTCAACTATGAATCTTTCGCTTGAAGAAAAATAAAGCTTATACCTGCGTTAAGCATTTGAAGAACTGAATACTTGTTGATCATACTCTTGAACCATCGATTGAATTGATGCCTCTGCTTTGGTCGTTTGGCGAGTTTTGTGATTCACCGAACCGATGTCTTCATCCAATTGACGCTTGCGATTTGTTTGTAAATCGATACCCTTTGATATGGAGGCTTTAGAGACTGAAATTACCTCGACTTCTTCCTCAACTCTGGACACTGTGTTCACCTAGGTTTCTGGTGTTATGAAGGTGAAATCTAGAACCCTAACATCATTGTCTTGCTTCAGCCTTGCTTCAGTGTCTTCGAGTTCTTTTTCAAGATCACGAATCGGCGACTCTGCTCCTTGAATTGAAGACGGTGAATTAGCAATCGTCTTCGAAGACTCTCCGATTTTCTCGACATCCTTCTTGACATTTGCATGTGACGTTTTGTCTTCACAAATAAGAGACTGGGAACTCGTCCTGAACTCGAAACTCTTTTTATTCTCCTCTGCATCGATTTCCATCTGCGGTTGCTCCGATTCTTGAATCTTTTCTCTCTGCACCACCCTCGATGAAAGACGCAACCCTCTGGGTTGATAGACCACCAATGCTCGTTCCTGATTTGTCACATACTGGATGATATCTCTCAGTGCAAACCCAATCGTTGACATCTCTTGACTTTCTTCCATTGACGACTTTCGACCTCTGTTTAGAAACCCTAGCACCCGCTGTTGAAAGAGAGAAATGGAAGGATTAACCGATATGGAATTGTTGCAAATTGCTAGAGAGAAATTCTTTTGTTTTCTTTTTCGTTGTGACTGTTGCACTTTCCGTTCACCTAACTTGCTTTATTTATCTTGGCGCAACTTCTTCTTAAATGAGTGGGCCTGAATTTCAGACAAACAAAGCTTTTTCTCTAATTCTTTGGAATTGAGAGGTTAGTGCACACATGGAATAGAATTTAATCAACTACCCCACGCATATCAAACACTTGATAAACTCGTTTTGTTCACTACATTCATTATCTTGAGGGACCCAGATTAAACACAACCCTATAAGCACAGAGATTTGAGTTCCTTATAAATTCAACTTAAACCAGATTCAAATTCTTTTAAAAACAAAATGATCACATCTCTGAATCAAATCTTACCTCTGCATAAACAGACCTTTTCCCAAGAGACCCAAGTTCTGAAACTGCCCAGCAAGACTCCTTACTCTGTGAGACATACGATCAAGATTAAGATGTAATGGCTAGACTTCCACACCATCATGCCTTTATCACTTTTGTTTAACAACATCTCGAAAGACCAACAGATCAGGCAGCTGGAATTTCCTTTGGAGAGTCTTATATATATATGTATCCACACATAGATCATTACATTTTAATGCATAGAACACATGAGTATCACTTGACTTCTAAACTCAATGTTTCACAAAACTCACTGCTCTTTGACACAGTGTTGTATCAGAGCATCACTTGACTTCTCAGCATACTGATACAATAGCTCTCCACAGCTCTTTGACCTCCCTCTCCTAACATTTCAAAGCTCAATGTACTATCATCCAATGTGACAGCATGATGGGCAGTTATTTTCCATTAGCTCGATCAATCTTGATATCTGTCTGCCTTTTTTCAGGTGTCTGCCTTCTTATCTCAGAATCAAGTCCTTGCATGAAATCTGCTCTACATACACCTTTCCCATTATAGTTAGCATTCACAAACTCCAATCGCAGTTCTTAATTGAATAAAACAATTGAAAGATAGAGGTTTTGTAAATAAATCAGCTAATTGATACTCGGTGCTCACATGATTAAGTTTAACTAGTTTCTCCTCAACAAGTTCTCGAATAAAGTGATGACGTGTGTCTATGTGTTTAGTTCAAGAGTGTTGAACTGAATTTTTAGCAATACAAATAGCACTTTGATTATCACAATACACAAGCAAGGTTTCAGTAGATATACCTTAATCAGTGGCCATTTGTTTCATCCATAGAAGTTGAGTACAGCAACTACCCATTGCAATGTACTCTGCTTCTGTCGTGGACAAGGATACACAGTTTTGTTTTTTGCTAAACCATGCAATCAAGTTGTTTCCCATGAAGAAACATCCTTCGCTAGTGCTCTTTCGATCATCTACACTTTCGGTCTAGTCAGCATCACAGTATCCTGTAAGACTCACAGTAGTATCTTTAGTGAAAGAGCACTAGTCACATTCATATACTTGAGTATTCGTTTGGCTACAGTCAGATGACTTTCTTTTGGTTTGGCCTGATATCATGCACAAAGACCAACAGACAAACTCAAGTCCGGTCGACTCGCTGTAAAGTACAACAGACCTCCGATTAAGCTCCTGTATGCAGTTGCATCTACTGGTTTTCCCAATTCATTTCTTGAAAATTTTTTGTTTGACCCCATGGGTTTTCTGGGGACTTTGCTATTTTCCATTCCAAACTTCTTTATCAGATTCTTGGCATAAGTGCTTTGATTCTGATGTCTGTATAACTTGAAGACCCAAGAAATAGGTAAGCTCCCCATTCATACTCATTTCAAACTCTCGAGTCATCATTTCATCAAATTTGTCAACCATCGATTGTTGGGTTGAACCAAAAACAATATCATCGACATAGATCTGTATAACTATGAACCCTTCCTCATTGTTTAGTGTAAACAAGGTTTTTTCAACACTGCCTCTCTCATACTGATTATCAACCAGAAATGTAGCCAACCGATCATACCATGCTCGAGGAGCCTGTTTAAGACCATACAGGGCTTTGTTCAGCTTGTATACATGATCAGGATGCTTGGAAACCTCAAAACCCTTTGGTTGTTCTACATACACCTCCTTTTGCAGATTACCATTCAGAAATTCACTCTTGACATCCATCTGATACAGCTTAAAAACCATTTTGCAAGCCATTCCAAACAGAAATTGGATTGATTCCAATCGAGCAACTGGTGCAAATGTCACTTCAAAATCAACTCCTTCTACTTGTGAGTACCCTTGTGCCACCAGTCGAGACTTATTCCTTACAACTTTTCCATCTTTATCAATCTTGTTTTTAAAAATCCACTTTGTCACAACTACATTGACATTATCAGGTCGTGGTACCAGCACCCACACATCCAGTCTTGAGAAATTAGATAGTTCTTCTTGCATAGATGAAATCTAGAAGTCATCTTGCAGAGCATCTTTGTATGTCTTTGGCTCCATTTTAGAGACAAAACACGCATATTCAACTATGTCGACAACACTTTGATACTGGTTCATGAAATCTACAAAACTTGTGATCATACTTCCAGCCAACTGCTTGAAATCAATCTGCTTTCCGCGTGTAACTCTTCCCCCCCTGAATCTCTCCTATAACATCTGTGGAGGAGTGATTCTTGTGCACTTGTTGTGTAGTTGGTGCAGAACTCGTTTCTTGAGCCTCTGATTCTGTATCAGACTCTTGATTATTATCATTATGGTCATCAAGTGGTTAACTAGACAAGCGAAATGTAGAGGAGTCATCAAAGACAACATTCATAGTTTCTTGAACCGTGGATGTCCTTTTGTTGTAAAATCAAAATGTGGTGCTTGATCCTGAGTACCCAAGAAAGAGTCCTTCATAGCTACGAGAGTCAAATTTTCCCAGATGATCCTTATCATTGAGAATATAACACACACATCCGAACACATGAAAATAGTGAACTGTAGGTGTTTTTCCTTTCCATAACTCGTAGGACGTTTTGGTGGTTCCTTTTCGAATATACACCATATTGATGATGTGGCATGTTGTGTGAACAGCATCAGCCCAAAACGATATAGGTGCATTACTTCCATGCAACATCGCTCTGGCCATTTCTTTCAACAAAAGTGCAAGAATTCAAAAACTTTCAAATGTATCACTCTTTTCTCGAAGAAATCTAACCCATGTGTATCAACTATAATCATCGACAACCACTAGAATATACCTTTTTCCTGCCAAGCTTTCAACCTGAATAGGACCCATCAAATCCATATGCACAAGTTCAAGTACATTCTTTGATCGGACATCTGGCACAGACTTGTGTTGAGTTTTTACTTGTTTTCCCGAACAACACGAACCACACACAAAGTCACGATTACCTTTAAGCTTAGGCGGAACTCTGATGATTTCCTTTGACGATAATTCAGCCATTTTCTTGAAATTCATATAACCAAGTCTTTGATGCCATATCTGAGTTTCACTCTCTGATCTAGAAGTCATGCACTGTGTTCCTGGAAACCACATATAACAATCATTTGCAGTTCTCACACCTTCTAGATGAACTGCTCCTTGATCATCAACTGCGCGACACGTTGACCTAGTAAATGTGACATCTAGTCCTATATCACAGAGTTGACTGATGCTAATTAGATTTGCCTTTAATCCATCAACTAAATATACATCAGTCAAACGCGGGTCCATTGCACTGGCAGTCTGTCCTTTCGCACAAATTTTTCCTTTAGCTCCATCTCCAAATGTTACTCTGCCAGCCTTAACCTTCTCAAGCTCTTGCAATATCCCTTCTTCTCCTGTCATATGGTTCGAGCAATCACTATCAAAATACCACGTGCATTTTCCTGTTTTGCTGTCCAATTGACTTTCAGCTGTAAAAGCAACCCTACTGTAAAGATCCATCTTTTTGACCCACATTTGTTTCCTATTATTTCTATTATAGGCAAACTTATGTTGTCTCCATGTTCGCTGAACTCGTTGATGAAATCGAAAGCATTGAAATTTCATGTGACCTTGTTTTCCATAGTACCAGCAACTAAATTTCTTCTTCTATCCTGTCTGATTATAACCAGGCTTCTGTTCCTTCCACCCTAGACCAGATCTTGACTGTGTCATCTCCGCATGCTGATCATGACCTTGTTTTTGAGATTTGTCGACACCAGTGGAGCTATTTGATGCATGTACAAACTTAACCTCACTTACAGCTACGCCTTTGTATCCAAGACCATAGTTTTCCTTGTCTGTCCTTCCCACAATGAGTAGATAGTCAAGATCCTTGGTTCCTTTTGACAACATCTTTATCTGTTTCATTTGTTTAAACAAACGTCGTTCAAGTTCAGAGTTCTTTGTCTTAGTATCAGCCAGTTCCTTCCCCGTATTAGCCAGTTGATTCATAATTAACTGTGTATCTGATCTCAATCGAGTGTTTTCTTCCTTTGTGTCAACAAGAGATTCAACCAAGAGTTTGATTTGATCATCAGGAGCAATATCGAGTTCATCTTCAGAATCTATTTCTACCACATCTTTTTCAGACTCGTTCAAGCTTGATGGATCATTCCCTTGATCACTATCAACTGTTTGATTCTCCTGATTAACAGTCGTTTGAACTACCGTTTGTTTGGTACTATCTTCCTCTTGTTCTTCTAGGTCAACAATACCGAGTCGAGCTCCAAAGTGATCCAAAATGTCCCCATCATTATCGCTGTCACTGTCAGATTCACTCATTGATGCAATAGCAGATTTTTCACTCATCCGAGAAATGCATTTATTCTTGGTGTGCCCATATCCTTTACATTCATAACAGTGAATAGTCATCTTCCTTTTCACCGTAGGATATTCAGTCTTGATATGTCCATACATTTGACATTCAAGACACTGTTTGTCAGCTTTGTTATTATCCTAATCATAAGAGACTTTGACATATGCTTGAAATTCTCGTCTTTGTCCTCTCTCAGCTTTTCTCAAGAACCGTTTGACAATTAGTCCAACCTTTTCTTCTAGATTTTCAGACACCTTTTTCTCACTCGATTCTTTTTCAGTAACAAGTGCCACACTCTTTCCCTTGCTTGTCATTTTAGGAGTTATCTGCAATTCATACGCTTGCATCAGTCCTTCCACTAGATCAAATTTCAGTGTATCTAAGTTTTGAGATACTTCAAGTGCTGATCTGTGTCCATGAAACTTTGTTGGAAGACACCTTTGAAATTTTTTGACCAATTTCTTATCTTTGTACGTCTTTCCTAAGATCAGGGCTTCGTGTGCAAGAGATGATAGTTTACTGCTGAAATCAGCAATGGATTCATCCTCTCCCATGGTCAAGTTTTCAAACTGAGATGTAAGAATATCAATACGAGTCCGTTTTACACTGCTAGTTCCTTTAAACCCAACTTGAAGTATATCCCACGCTTCTTTAGCACTATTACATCCTTGTACTCTTTTAAACTGATTGTTGTGAAATGAGCTGAATATCGCAGACAAGGCCTTTGAGTTCCACTTAGCATCAAATTTCTCTTCTGCTGTCCACAGTTTCCTGGGTTTGGGTTTGAGGTTTCCATCTTCACCCCGGATCATAGGAGGTTCCCATCCTTCCTCAACAGCAAGCCAAGCATCTGAATCTATTGCCTGAATATTCTGCGCCATCTGAACTTTCCAATGTCCATAATTATCTGGATCCAGTTTCAGAGTTTTTGCAACCACAACCAGCTGTTGTTGCAAGTTTTCCATTTTGTTCTCCAGGATCTAACACCTGAAACAATTAACAAAATTATGCGGTGAACCGCTCTCATACCAAATGAAAATGGAATATGATTTGCAACAACCAATTCAACAAAGAATTATGTTTTTATTAAGAACTTTTTTTCTACAGAAGACAATCCTAATGATCAAATACTTAACAAAGCTATCGACCTAAAAACAACTTTTAATATCCGATAACCTAGATCAAAACAATTAACAAGACTTTTCTAAACTTCAATGCCGAAGTTCTTAAAAAGCTTGATTTACAATTGAGATCCCTTTTATGCTAAAGGGCTCATTAGTTAGTCTCCTGATTTTCGGAACCTAACTAAATGTCTTTCATATCCTCCTTGATAAGATCTTCTTCTTGATAAGCCTTATCGCATATTTGAATTTTGTATTTCAAAAGCTTCCCCGAACCACATGCTTCTCTCTTGTTATCAACAGGTCCAAGTCATGTGATATCCAACTTCTTTAATTATTAAATTGAAGAAAGTGTTTATTAACTTGAAGAAAGTAACTGAATACCATTCTCAAAAGGAAAAGATGAGGAAGGACTCAATTCTGGTGATGTGAATGACAACTCATCCACTTCTATATCGTTGATGATTAAGAAGATTAAGTATGAGAAGTTTTGAGGATTTGAAGTGATAGGAAAATTTTATGAATTATTTATTTATGATTTATGATTTAATTGGTTTAAGATTTTACGATTTATGATTCCGGTGGGAATTTTCCAGGATCCTGTTTGTTATCTAAGCATAAACATATTTATTCCCCTTTGTGATAACTTTTGGTACTTTATATATTTTGATTTTCTTGGTTAATCAGCTTTTTAGACTTTTCATGGTCTATAATTTTCACTAAATTACTTTTTGATGTCGAATCTTTCTCAGTCTAGTGGTTAGAATTATCCAGATAATAATTTTTAGCATTATGAGTTTGATTTCTCCCCATTACAATATATATATAGTATCCGAAACTTGTCGATCCGATTGTTGATAAAAAAATTATTTTTTATTCTATTTTGTATTACTTTTGGTAATTTTTAGACTTTGGATTTTTTGTTAAAAACATATTTTAAGACATTTCATGGATTATAACCTTCAACATTAATGTTTGTCCATATTGTGATAATTTTTTTTGAAATTTTTATAATTTATTTATTTTGTTAAAAACTTATTTCAAGACACTTCATGGACTATATAAGCTTATCTAAACTACATATTGACTACATTTACTGATTTAAATTTTTTTGGTTAAAAACGTATTTAATACATTTGATGGATTAAAACCTTTACTAAATATATTCTTTGCTAATTTGTATATTTTAAGTTTTTGGTTAAGAATTTATTTCAATCAATTTATAAATTATCTTCACAAACTCAAATATTTATTCAAATTTGTGATAGTTTTGGTAATTTTTAGATTTTAACTTTTTTGGTTAAAACAGCTTACTATAAATAATCTTATGCAAAATAACTTTCAATAAATCACTTTTAAACACTTTTTGTGATGATTTTTTTTCATAAAATAATTTTATGCTTTAAATTTATTTAAAAACATTTCATAGACTTGTTTTTGATTTTATATTGTGATTTTAATACATTTCATGAATTATAACCTTCTTCAAATAATATTTTCACTTTATAGATGAATTTTGCTAATTTTCAAATTTTATTGTTTTGGTTAATTTAAATTTTAAATAATTTAAATTAAAACTTAATTTAAACTACTCTATTGACAATAACTTCATTTTGTGATATTTTTTCTAATGTTTAGATTTTAACTTATTTAATTAGAAAACTATTTCAAATAGTTCTATGGAATATAATTTTTACCAAATCACTTTTTTTATTCATTTCTAGTTAACTGATTTAATGTTAAATAACTTATGTTGTTTATAATTTTTGTGTTCATTGCTTGTTAATGTTAAATAACTTATGTTTTTTCAATTTTTTTGTTTTTAAAGTATCAATGTAATATAATTTAAAATAATAATTATAAAACAAAATACTAAGAACAAGAAAAAACTTCTAAAACAAAAGTTAAAACCAAAATCTATTAAAACTGTCATTCATGTTTTTGAAAAACTATAATCTACACCAAAAGCTTAATACAAAAAATTTAAAAATTAAAAACCAAAAACTATAAGCTACATCACCATTTATAGTCTTTTTTATTCTAAGATCAAGCCTCTAATGATAATTAAAAATTTGTCGAGCCGCCATTCTTGAAGAAGTTGAGGAAAAACCAAAGGAGACTGAAACAGCAGAGCCGAGTGCTCAAGCACATCCTTAGGCCAGAAAAAAAAACAATCCCAAGGTAAGGTCTAAACTGATCTAATATGTAAAAGCGCTCTGAACTGAAGGACGGAAATGAGCAGAACCAATGTGCTCAATTTTAGTTTAGATTTATTAAAATTTAAAGTGTGTTAACTTTGATAACATATAAATAATTTTTTTTATTTAATTTAAATGTCTAAACATGTGTTTAGACTACCAAGAGGGAACTGAGTCAAACTTAATATGGATGAAGTCTCGAAGGGTAATCCGGGTTTAGTCTCAGCAAAAAGAGTTCTAAGGGATCATAATGGCGTATGGATTGGATGATTTGCATTAACATTAGTATTTGTACAGCTGAGCTCCCTTAGCTGAATTATGGGGTATATATTATGGTCTATAATTAGCATGGAAAAAGAAGTCGACATGGATTCGGAAAGAGTGGTTGGGTTTTTCATAAGGGATTGGTGCTTTGCACCCTCTTTCTTTCTTAGTACAGTTGTGTTATGACTTTTTATCTAAGGACTAGATAGTCTATATTTCTCATTTTTTTCAAGAAGCAAATTGTGTAGCATATAGTCTTACTAATCATGCTTTTAATTTACTGTTAGTGTATCATTAATTTGTTATATAACCGGATAGTGTTAAGACACTTTTGATGGAGGACGCAGCAGATTTAGCTCGATCCAAAGTATTTATCGTAGTTTGTAATTATTTTCTTGAATGAATAACTTTGGCGCCTAACCCCACTTCTCGACAAAAACATGTGTTTAGTTATATTTATATAGCTAACACTCTTTAAATTTTATTGATGCTAAAATCAATCATGAAAAAACCAAGAAATTATCAGAAATTTTGCCAAAAAAGAATATGTAATTTTCATTTTTATAGATATGTAATAAAAATAGTATTTTTTAAAAAAATCATCTAAGATTTTGAATAACTTTTTCGAGGTGATAAAAAACTGGATTTATAAAAACTAGAATTGTCAAAAACTTGTTCAAGCCAATCTATTGCCACTTTATTAACATAACTGTATCCAAAATTCTTTTGAAGTAAATCGTTAACATATTTTCATATATGGCATTAAACATTTTTGCAATTCGATTGATCAATTAGCAACACACACGTGTAATTAAGTGTGTGACCTTTCAACACAAGTCACTATTGAATTCATTCATTTACTCCTACGTTTTTCGCAGTTGGTCCATACTAGCAAAACCCATGAGATGTGTCTACGTATTGTATGTAAACGCACATACTAACAAAAATCTTCGAAATCATTGGAATCATTATGAATAATACAATTTCAAACTGTCACTCTTAGAAAAAGATATTGATTTTGTCGTATGTTTATATCTCTACAATTGATACGAAATACACGTTAAGCTACAGTGTATCGAGTTAAATGGATACATGACAATATTACAGTGGTCCAAATTCAATACTTATTATAAACGATAAGATACTCTTTTATGTGAAAAAATACAAAAGATGGCCAAATTGTGTCGTAAATTTTTTATTTTTTTTTTGTTCTTGCCATTTCATTATTGACGCCGAAGAAAAATAAGGATACTTCTCAAAAGTTTTTTTTATTTTTTTGTATCAACTGACGATAATTTTGTAAAGTGAGTGTTAGAATTTGTAGAATTGTTAATACTCAGATAAATATATGTAAATCTTTATTCTTAATCCTTTTCTGTTGTATTTGGATTATAGATAATTTTACATATGTAATACAAGCTCCTTTCCCAAATCTCTAAAGTTAATATATATATATATATATATATATATGATACATTTTACAATAATCTTTTACAAAATATTTCTACGACTTTAGATAAGTTTATCAGCTTTGATAATTTTAGATAATCGTATAATCTCAGGAAATAGAATTTGTTGTATAAATTATATTTTTTCGATCTAATTAATAATGAAAAAACATTTAAGATTTCTTATGTATCTTTTACAAAAAAAGAAAAGAATTCTTATGTATCAAAAATTATATTTTTTTTTGTCAATATTTGGTCATAACTGACCAGCTCATTAGCCAAGTTTCTGCATAATGTAGGCGGTAAATCTCGATCCCGACACATGCAAGTGTGTATACTTTTAGTGGACTTAATACCTGCCATTAGGCTAATGACCACTTGCCAAAAATTGACATTATATCTCGTTTTTTTCTTCTTTTTATATAATTGGTAGATAAATAATATTTACAAAATTTACACACAGTACATCTAACTGCTAGACCAAAAATATTATAAGTCCTTAGGCATTATTGTGGGTTCAATTTCTTTTTATATTCGTCAACTTTGATTTACAGAATACATCCTGTTAATAACATAATAACTTTTAGGCGATTATATATACGTATATATACATATGTAATATATATAAGTATTACTTTTTATAAAGCACAAATTTTCAGAGTATAAAATTTTTTGTGTCGCAAATTGTAAAGGCAACATCTCGAAAGCAAAGAATGACCATTGTTTGGAATATTTGGAAGATCTGGAAAGTAAGGAGTGACTAGTGTTTTTCTAATTGCGACTCAGATCCTCATAATATTATAATTCAATCGAAGGCGGACTATAAAGAATGGTCCAAAACTCGTACGAAACTAAAAGAATGGAGGTCTCGTCCTTTGGTTCCTACTTCTGCTCAAAAATCCACTCGAATTTTTTCTTCCACATCATATTCCAGATTTACGGGTTTCAAATGTTTCGTGGACGCTTTCTGGGAAAACTCGGACCTAAAAATTGGTTTAGGATGGTTTGGTTTTCTAAATTCGGATGAGGGAATCTGTATGGGTGCTCGTTGTATCAACCAGAGTCTTTCTGCTCTTCACTCGGAGATCGAAGCTGTTCTATGAACGATGAAATCTCTCTGGCACTTCAAATATTAGAAGTGGAAATTTCGACGGATTGTGAGACGGTGTTGCAGATTCTGGACCGTCCTGAGGAGTGACCAGCTTTTCTACCCTACCAGGAGAAATTCTTACGGTTAAGCTCTTTATTTTTATCTCTCATCCTCTCTACTATTCCCCGTATTCTTAATCATAAAGTTGTTGCTGTTGCCCGCAATGCTAGAGAGACAGCTCATAGTTAATCATTGTAATAACTTTATGGTTCTCATTATCAATATAATATGCCGTTGACAAAAAAAAATTGTAAAAGCAACATAGAAACATAACTTTTAACAAAAAAAGAACATAGAAACATAACATAAGATTTTGTAACAAAAGCAAATATGACTAGTTTATTTATGATAATACAATGTAATTCCGAAAATGACCTCACACACAAATTCACAAACACAAGGTTAATAACACTAATTTAGTTCCATAGTTTGTTCATCAAACAAACTCCAAAGTTGTTCAATATTAAACGTCAAAGTGGCCTCTTTATTTGTGGCCGTAGCTTCTGGACCGACGACATAAGTCGCTTGGCTCTCCTGTAGTAAACTCTCCAACCACATACTATCTTCATTCATTAGATTGCACTCAATTCCATAATCGCCACATTTGATACTATTTTCATAGAATTTATTATTGTCGAGTCCAGAGCATGGAGGAATAACATCAGTTTTTCGCAAGACATTGTCAATAGAGAAGGATCGAGGTTGAGGCTTTACAACTTCAGTTCTTTGAGCCTCTGTGGCAGTAGGAGAAGTAATGGTTTTCTTCTTCGTTTTGGTTCTACTAATCGATTCATTCTTCTTACTCAAATGTGTGTTCCAATAATTCTTAACATCATTAGCGGTACGACCAGGCAATCGACCAGCAATCAAAGACCATCTAACCATTGTAAAACAATAAACGTATGAGTAGTTAGTATTGAACTTATAGCTCTTGGAAGAAACAAAATCAAGTAAATGAACAATACCTATTGCCAAGAAGCTTATGGAGACGAAGAAGAAGATCAACTTCATCAACGCTTAATTTTCCTTTCTTGATATCTGGATTCAAGTAATTTAGCCATCTTAGTCTACAACTCTTCCTGCATCGATTTAGCCCTACAAAACCAGTAATTTACTTTAGTTTTTGAAAAAGAATATATGTGTTTATATATGATCGTGTGTAAATAACATACCAGCTCTTAAAGGGACTTGGTGCCATTTGCCTTCTCCATACTTATCAACGCATTGTCTTAAGAGACTATCTTCTTCGGCAGTCCATGCACCTTTTCTCAATCCTTTGGTCAAACCCATCATGGACCAAATATTCATAATAAAATAATTAAACAGATTAATATAAAATATTAGGAAAAAGATCGAGAAGAAGGATTTATACTAAGTAGTTATATAGAGAAGGTGAATATGAGCCAAAATATATATACTAGGGTGGCGAGAATAAGAAGTGACGTGTATGTTTGATATCCATATTTGATTTCATTCATTCCTAGCAGATGGTTTATCGTAATAAAAATATCAATAATGATTGGTGCCTGAAGGATTACAGGATTACAAGAGAGACTCTTTATTCCAAAAAAGAAAAAACAAAGAAAATAGAAAATAAAATGAGAAATGTATTACAATAATCTTTTATTTTCTTATAAAACAGAAAGAAAAAGAAAAGAAGTAAGTCTCTCTCTCTCTCACTTTCATTTTACAGACTTTTGGAGTGCATCATCAATATTTTTATCTTCACTCTCATATTTCTCATCATCATCTTTGTTGCTTACTTCGCCAAAACCAATTTCTGACTCTCCATTGCATGATTGAGGGTTTAGGATCAGTGAGACAGGTGAACAAGTAATTTCTTTCTTTCTCGTTTTGCTCTTACTGCATGACTCTTCCTTCTTACCAAAATGTGTGTTCCAATAATTCTTGACATCATTAGCAGTCCGACCAGGTAATCTACCAGCAATTAGTGACCACCTAAAGATGCATTTGAACAACTTGTAATTTGGTTCATTACATTATATGAGTAATTTGAATTTGTGTCTGACCAAGAAAGACCTGTTTCCTAGAAGCCTATGAAGGCGAAGGAGAAGATCAACTTCGTCAGAATCAAATTTTCCTCTTTTGATATTTGGCTCCAAGTAGTTCAACCATCTCAGTCTACAACTCTTCCCGCATCGGTTTAACCCTAAGGAACCAATTTTTTACTTACTGTGACTACGGTTATCATGAAGAGTTATAACACATCAACTATACAGCCTTTAAACACAAATATTTTCACCTTATAGTAAAAGACAAGCCAACAAGAGGGGCTACGTACCAACAATATGTATATCTGGTGTATTATTATACATTGTGTTGTATAGGTTCACCATTTATGTCGACAACAAAACATATTTTCATTGTGATAGATCATATATACCCTAAAGCATGAAAAAACGATTGTGCATCCACTTGTTACTATATATATATATATATATATATATTCAAAATTTTACCTTATAGTTAGACAGATCATGGAAATAAAATTATACTGACTGATTATACTCAGGCCTGATAATAGTACATCAAGAATTATTAGTTAGACAAATAAGAGAAATAGAAATATTAGTTACCTTATATTACTTAGATAGATAAGAGAAATAGAAATATATATAACTGACTTTTATACTTCATCACATGTATATAACATATACCAGCTCTTAGGGGAATTTGAAGCCATCTGCCTTCTCCATACTTATCAATACATTGCCGTAAGAGATTATCTTCTTCAGCACTCCATGTCCCTTTTCTCAACCCATTGGATGCACCTTCCATGGCAACAAAGATAAAATGTCTAATATCTCTAATTAACTTGTGTTAATAATGTATAAGTATAGGCTCGAAGAAGGAGGGTATATATATTGTGGCTTCACAAACCCTATAAGGAATAATTCACAGTAAGTATGTGAGTGAATATATGTACACGTGATAGTTTAACGGAAATGACGTGCAGGTTGGGTATCCACATTTGTCATGTTTAGGATTTCGTGAGTTTTATTTGGTCATTTAGCTTCTTCTGCTACTGCTACTCATTTGACTTGGAAAATGCTTCGTAGAACGTTAGCTTGTTTATTCATTCTTTTTCAGTACTCAAACAGAAAAAGAATGTTTAAATTAATAAAGTTCGGAGAAAGACGGTTTGTAATNAATTGGATAAAAAAAAAAAAAAAAAAAAAAAAGAGAAAGTACTTTCATGCACAAGAAGTTTAATCCGGGTTGGATTAAAGATCGCCCCATGCTGATAAAACATTTTTTCATTAAATCGATTTAATAGATTTTCCTTCTTTTGAGTTACTGTCAATTTATTTTAGACTTCTCTAGTTTTCAACGGCTTTTTCCAAAAATTATTTTTTGTTAAGAGTTGGATCTAGAAGGCCTAATCTATTGTTAAAACCTTTAACAATATCATTTAGAGCCAGACAAGATTATCTGGAGTTGAACTTGTATGGGAAAGATAAGATTGCTTTTAACTTGGTTGAATATAACAATTAAGAAGAATGAAGAGAATTGTGAAGAGGTTGTCTTGTATTGATTTACATCTAAGTATATATAGTTATGTACAAATGATATAAGGCCAACTAGAATAAGTTACAATAGAATATTCATTATCTATCGTTGTCTAATACCTTTTTTCAAGTTGGCGTTGAGATGTCTTGATTCCCCAACTTGGATAGTAAGTAAGTAAATTGAGGTGTAGAAAGAGCTTTTGTTAAAAGATCTGCCGGCTGATCATGTGTCGAGAGGTGTTCAGTTCTAATGAGTTTCGATGTAACAGCATCTCGGACAAAATGACAATCTCTTTCGATGTGTTTTGTTCGCTCATAAAAAACCGGATTAGCTGAAATATGAATAGCGGACTTGTTGTCACCGTATAGTGTCATCGGTTGATCATGAGAGATGCCAAACATAGACAATAATTCCTTTAGCCATTTCAACTCACGTAATGCATAAACCATGGACCTATATTCGGCTTCGGCGGAGGACATGGAGACTGTATCTTGCTTCTTTGTCTTCCAAGAGATCGGAGAGTTACCAAGTAAGATAACACAGGCACTAAGAGAGCAACAGGTCAATGGACAAGCTTCCCAATCTGCATCACAATAGGCTGTAAGATGCATATTGCTGTCTGCCTGAAGTAAAACGCCTTGAGCTGGAAAGCCTTTTAAATAATGTATCGCACGTAATGCTGCATTCCAATGAGCTTCCAAGGGAGACTATATACACTGAGATAGAACATGAACCGTATAGGCGAGCTCAGGCAGAGTAAAAGTAAGGTAGATAAGTCTACCGACTAGACGTCGATAAGCATGTGGATCAGCAATAGGAGAACCAGTTTCGATTGATAGTTTATGATTTGGTTTGATTGAAATAGTCGCTGGTTTGGCTCCAAGTAAACTTGCCTCCATAATTATATCAAGTGTATACTTTCTTTGCGATAAGAAGAATCCATCTTCATTTCCTGCAACTTCTATACCCAATAAGTACTTTAGCTTGCCAAGATCCTTTATGTGGAAGCAATCATGAAGATAGTTTTTGAATCGTTGAAGAGTAGAGATATCATTGCAAGCAATCAAAAAATCGTAGACATAGATTAGTATATGAAGACACATGTTAGCTCGGACATAGGAGAAATGAGAGGAGTCAGCTGTGCTTTGCAAAAACCCATAGTGAGTAAGATTTGTACTAAACTTAGAAAACCAACATCGTGGAGCTTGTTTAAGAATATATATCGCCTTTTCCAATAAACACACCTTATTGGGTTCTTTACTCTTAAACCCCGGTGGATGCTTCATGTAGACCTCTTCTTCTAGATCACCATGTAAGTAGGCATTGTGTACATCTATTTGATGTACTTCCTAACGGTTTGCAGCAGCAATGTCATGTAAAATTCTGACCGTTGTTGGTTTAGCAATTGGTGCGAAAGTGTCAGTATAATTTTCTCCTTCGGTTTGACGATTACCAAGAGCAACCAGCCTGGACTTGTGGCGAGAGATACGGCCAACGAATGATACTTGAGCTTGTATACCCATTTGCTGCCTATTGCGTTCTTGCCCAGAGGAAGTTCTTTTTCAATCCTTGTTTTGTGTTGAAGAAAAGAATTATGTTCATCTTGCATCGAATCACACCACACCTCATCCAAGCAAGCTTGTTTATATGTTTGTGGCTTCAAAGAAGAAGTGAGAGCTGCCAAAAATGCCTTATGGCTACGAGAGTTTGAGTTATCAGAGACATAATTTGAGATTGGATACACTATGTTACTTGAGTCATACGATGAGGAGCCCGATTGTGTGCTAGCGAGAGTGAGAGATGGTTCTTGCGAAAGTGATACAGTGTTCGTGACAAAATTCTTCAGTACAACTTAAGCTTTGTGTGTACGTTGGCCACGTCCTAAGCTATTAGGTAATGCAGTAGCTATAGGTGATGTGTTCTCCAAAGGAAAAACGGCCTCAATAGCTTTGGTTTGTACTTCTGTCGGACTATCTCCCGTTTGCTCAGGCTCTTGCAAATTGTGTGTGATAGGTGATCTTAGAACATCAACACTGTCTGTAGTTGGTGTTTCAGTTTGAAGAGAAGTAGGTTGCGGTGGTGCATGAGAATATGTAGGTAAAGAATGTTTAACTAGTGGAGCCCAATCATAAAGAATCAACTCAGTTGGCTGCGGAGGTGGAGTATGTGTATCATGTTTGTCACATAAACCTTGAAAAACATCATCTTGGAAAGTGACATCTGGACTATAGAACACTTCCCCTCGTTCTAAATCAAAGAATTTTCACGCCTTTTTCCCAAAGGGATATCCAAGAAATAGACATCTTCGACTATGATCACCAAACTTGTCTTTATCTAGAGGACGATAATGAGTATATGCGAGGCAGCCAAAAACACGCAGAGAACATAACTAGGACGGGTCCCATACAGTAGTTTTTAAGGTGTTTTTCCCACAAGCAAAGGTGTTGGTGTATGATTAACTAGATAAGCCGCTGTAAGGACACTATTTCCCCAAAACTAAATCGGAAGATTGGCCTAGAAGAGACATGACCGAGCAACATTCAAAATATGTTTGTGCTTGTGCACAACCCGGCCATTTGGTTGCGGAGTGGCAACACATGATGTCTGATAAATAATACCCTCTTATTGGAGAAAATTGGACAGCATCATAAACTCTGTTCCGTTGTCCGTACGAATTGATTTCACGGACTGGCTAAATTGGCATTGAGTTATAGAGAAAAAAATCTTTAATAACTGTGAGACTTCCGATTTTTTGAGCATGAGAAAGACCCAAACAGCTCTAGTGTAGTCATCGGCTATGGTTAGAAAGTAAGTTGCTCCACAAGTTCATAATGTATAATATGGTCCCCAGACATCACAGTGTATTAGATCAAAAGGTACCAACGCTTTATTAGAACTTTCAAAGAAAATACTTCGAGTTTGTTTTGCCCGAAAAAAAATGTCTCAAGATCCTTGACTCTCGAAATCAACATCAAGTTTATTGAATAAATTCAAAGAATTCAAAACAGTAGAAGAAGGCTACCCAAGCCTTCTCTGCCAAAGAACATCCGCAGAAACCTTCACAGCAGCTGAAGTGACTTTCGAAATCTTTAATCCTGTGAAGTAGTAAACTCCCTCTCTCTCTTCATCTGCTCCAATCAAGGTCCTCATAAAACGGTCCTACAAGATACATAGTGTATCAATAAATATAGCAAAGCCATCAATTTGCTTCAGAATTTTGGAGACAGATATCAATGTGCAATTAAAATCAGGCACATAAAGCATATCGTTAAGTATATAATCTTCACGCAAAGGAAAAGTGCCAATGTGAGTTGCACAAGAGTGACGACCATTAAGAACAATCACTGTTGAAGAAATAATGGAGTGAACATCTCTCCAAATAGATCGATCCTCGGTCATGTGGTGTGATGCACCAGTACTAAGAATAACATAAGTGAGATGTGGATTACTAGATACATGTTCTGTAGCAATATCCTTTCGCTGGCCTTGAAGAAGATTTATTAGTTGAGTGACTTGATTTGAAGGTGGCATCAAAAACGACATTGTAGTGGTGATAGCATTGGCACGTGGTCCATTAGAACGGCCACGACCACGAGAAGAACCAGAACTCGTTCGTCCTTCCCTACCATGTGATGAGTCGCCTCCTTTTTGTTGTTTATGTTCCAAATACAAGTCAGGGAAGCCATGAAGAAGAAAGCACTCTCAATTTTGTGCCCCTTTTGGTTGCAGTGAGTACAATACCGTGGAGTGTCACGAGATTGAGAGGATGAAACAACAGCAACTTGGATAGTGGGTGAATCTGATTTGACACGAAAACCAATAGCATCAGTAGAAACTTCTTGCGAACGGATAGAGTTGAAGTGTTGTTCATCATGAACAACCCATGAGAACACATAATTTAAATTAGGTAGTGGATCTTCGTTGATGATTTGCAACCGGATCGAGCGAAATCATGAATCATCTAGCCCAAATAAGAACTTGTGTTCGCGAGTATCCTCAAGATCTTTCTCTATAGCAGTAGCATCTGCACATGTGCAAGGAGTAATGGGTTTGAGATCATGCAACTCCTCCCAAAGCTTGGACAAGTGACCAAAATACTCTTGAACAGACTATCCTCCTTGTTTATAGTTGGTGATTTTGTCGAGAATAAGATGCTTGCGAACGTCACTCTTGACAGAAAACCTATTTTTCATAGATTCCCAAAGCTTGTACGCGTCAGGTACATGAGAAATTGTGGATCAAATTGCAGGATTAATAGATGTACGGATCCAGCCAACAATCATTGAATTTGCGCTAGTCCACAAGGTAAGATCGGGATCAGCAGTTGGTTAGGAATCAAACCATTGATAAAGCCGAGCATTTGCTTTACTTGTAGAGAATTGGAAAGATATGTGGTCCACTCTGTGTAATTGTCACCACAAATAACAACAGGAGTAATGAGACACCCGGGATTATCAGAAGGATAAATAGTGTAAGGAGAGGTAGAAGGTCATGTTATGGCTGTGGAGTCTTGAGACATAGCCTGAGGTAGAAGATAGAAAGTAGAAAGCGATGTGTGGAAGAAGAAAAAGGAAACGACAGAAAATTAGGTTAATTTTTCTGCTCTGATACCATGAAGAGAATTGTGAAAATGTTGTCTTGTATTGATTTACATCTAAGTATATATAATTGTGTACAAATAATAAAAGGCCCAACTATAATAAGTTACAACAAAATATTTACTCTCTATCGTTGCCCAATAAAGAAAAAAGTATCAAAAGAATTATCAAAAAGGGGAACTGAACTTGGGTTAGAGGGTTTAATAGGTGAAACTAACCAGTTTTGCTGCAAAACTTTAACAAAATAAATGTACAAATAAATTTTTAAAGAATTTAAAGGGTTTCATGTGACACCCTATCTTCCTTAGTGGGTCCGCTATTGGCTGTGATGCTCGACCTTGTGACCAAAACCAAAATTCATTTTTTTTTAACTATAGCAAGTAGATGCGGCAGAAAAGTGACGACGAGAGAGGGTTTGGACAAAGACGATGAGTTCGCAGAGGAATTTTACGTCTTTTACCATCTCATTAGTACCGACGATAGTTATTTAGCTGTCGGCTGTCGTTAGTTTTCTTCAGATTCATTCCGACAGTTTATGACGACTAAGCTACTGTTGGTTGTGCCTGACAGTTTCCATCCATTTCGCTATTCCAGTGAAATATGATTTGTTTTTGTCAGAATTTTTCCGATAGTTTATGACGGCTAAGCTACTGTCGGTTGTGCCTGACAGTTTCCGACCATTTCGCTATTCCAGTGAAATATGATTTGTATTTGTCAGAATTTTTCCGATAGTTTATGACGACTAAGCTACTGTCGGTTGTGCCTGACAGTTTCCGACCATTTCGCTATTCCAGTGAAATATGATTTGTTTTTGTCTGAATTTTCCGACAGTTTTATTCGGATCGGAATAGCCATCGGAAAACGGCTTGAATTCTTACAAGACCTTGTGGTTGTGTCCTCTCTTCTTGTCAGGTGTTTCAATGTTTGCAGGTCATGGTTGATACTAAATATTTAGAGATAGTTCTATTTATCTTCTCTTTTTTCGAAAGTTTTGTACTCTCGGGGTCTCCATTCTATGAGCTACAAGTTCCATGTATGTTTGGTTCTCTTTTCTTAGAATGCTTAGCTCTTGAGTTTTCTCTGCCTCACAGTTTTTTTTTTAGGATATAAGCTTCAAAATGTTTGGTTGGTAGGGTGTTTTGGGTCTTCGTCTCGTCATGGTTAATCTCCCTTTGGACTTCTTTAAGTCTCTTAAAAAAGCCGGAGTTTGCTCTACTTGAGTTAGTGGTAGTCTTTGGATCTTCACAACTAACTTTTTTTAGGTCTCTTTGAGTTTGCTTGGCTAGCTCATCATCAAGCTTGGAAGGATAAAAGTCTATCATTTCGTTGCAAGAGGGCCTGCATAAAACTTCTGATTTCTCTTTAGTCATGATTGTGGCCATGCAGTGTGGATTACAACAATCTATATCCTTAATTTCCTTTCCTTTCATTTTCTTCTTGTTTTATCTGTTATCTAGTAAATTCTATTGTTCTTCACTGTATTTAATTCTGCTTGTAAAACTCCTTTTAACACAGTTTATTTTAATAGAAAACCCTTGAACCGAAAAAGAAAGAGAGAGAGAGTTTGATAAAAGACACAAACAAAGAGAGATGTTTATGAATGAAGACAGCTCTCTTAGATGTTCTTGATCTCTGCAGTCTAGAGGTATTTCTTCTAGTAATATTCAAAAATAAAAGAAAATTTTTTTAGCCACATAAGAAAATGTCCATAGACTAATAATCACAAAATATAGTGTCAGAAATCCGTCTTACGAATTATATACAAAAATCATTTGGCATGACTAGATTGTTGACAATTGACATTCTAAACAAACCTGTTGGATATATCCTCTGGAATCCGACATTATATATCCGTTGAAAATAACACATCCGGATACATTCCGGAATAAAACTTGATTAAAAACCTACATATGTAAAAAACAAATTAAAAAATTACCATTCACTAAGGATTGACTAAAAAACAAATAATAGAGATTGTGGTAGGTTACGGATTCTCATCCACTTTCATTCGTAATACGTTTGTGCTATGACTTTTTATGAAAGTACTGGACAGTCCAAATTTCTCACACGTTTAGTGAGGCTAATCATTTCGCCAATAGTATAGGTAATCATGCTTTTACTTCAGCGTTGAATTTGCATGGTTATCACGTAGATCTAGAGTCTGTTAGTTTGATTTTTGAGGGCGATGTAGCCGGTTTGACTCATGCTCGAAGCATTCGATATGTTTTGTAGGATGTGATTATTGAGGAATAAAGTGGCGCTTGGCCCCGTTCTAGACTAAAAAAAACTAAAAAAACTTTTCTTGAAGAAAACAGAAAATTTTAAGTATTGTGGATAAAATTCACAAGAAAAGAGTGCATTAGGCGAGTAAATAGTTATCTTAAGCTAGTAAAAATGTTATGTTGAAGAGTGTCCCTAGCTCCATGCTCACCTATGTTGTGTCTTGCTTCATGCTCCTGGTGTTTGTTTGCAATCGCATTCAATCTAAATGACTAGATTCTCATGGGATCAAAAGTTTGAAAAAGAGTCTTGCTTGGGTTTATTGGAAGAAGATGTCAAATAAAAAAAGAGATGATGGATTAGATTTTAGATATATCCAAACTTTTATGAAAGAATTACTCAAATATAGCTCAATATTATGGGTTTAATCATTCGAATAGTTTTTTGTCATCCTACAAAAAGGTAAAAGTGTAGAAATGTCCATATTTTTCTTGAATGTTTGTTTTATTACTATCATGCCATTCTAATTAAAAAATTTTGTTTCTGGTTTTCGTTTTTATTACGAAAATACCATTTTAAAATAAAATAAAATAAAAAATGTAAATTTTTTTAAAAAAACAAATAAGAAAATAATACAATATATTTTTTAAAAAAACAAAAAAAATAAAAAAATTAAAAATTCCAAAAATTATAAAATTTTAAAAAAATTAAAAAACTCGAAATTTTTTCAAAATTCAAAATTTTTTATTTTTTATTTAAAAATAAATAATAATAGTAATAATTAAAAAAAAGTTATTTAACAGAAAAAATCCGAAAATTTTTAAAAATTCTAAAACTAAAAATCCTAAAACTAAAAATCATAAAACTAAAAACTCTAAAACAAAAAATATCTAAACCTAAAACTACTCTTCTTTTCCTCCTTCCACCGCTGCACATCCGCCGTAGCTCTCCCGCCACACATCCGCCGTCGCTCTCCAGCTGCCGCCGTTGCCGTCACAGTCGGGTATGGCCTTTATCTTCTTCTTCTTCTTCTTCTTCTTCAGATTTCTCAGATTTTTTTTCCAATATTTCTTAGATTTTTCTCAGATTTTGTTTTTCTTCATCCGCCGTTGTTCTTCTTCTGCGTTTTCGTTTTCGTTTTCGTTGTTTTTCTCAGATTTCGTTCTCGTCGTTGTTCTTCCGCCGGGGGTTTGATTCTGTTGTGTTTTGGTAATTTTTAGTTTGCTTTGTTGTAGGTTTAAGTTCATGTATTGTAGGTTTATAATATTTTGAGTGTTGTAGGTTTTAGTGTGCTGTAGGTTTTTATCGTAGGTTTTGGTAATTTTCAGATTGCTTTGTTGTAGGTTTATGGAATTGTGTTGTAGGTTTATGACATTGTTTTTGTAGGTTTCTGACATAGTGTTGTAGGTTTCTGGCGTAGTGTTGTAGGTTTCTGACATAGTGTTGTAGGTTTACAGAATAGTTTTTGTAGAGTTTTCAAAACGATGATAACTCATTTTATTTTGTGTTGCAATCAATGGCAGAAAAGAAAATGTATTCTGAGAGATTGTTCCCTATAGGGCCATGAGATTGCTCCCATGAGATTGCTCCCATGAGATTTATCCAAATAAAAAAACCATCGACCATTTTCACCCCTCTATTCTCCATAAATTAATTGAAGTTTATACATCTCAAGACAAGAAACACAAGCTCAAAGGGGTTTAACGTTGAATGAAGATGAAAAAATAGAGTTTCCATCATGGTTGTGTTGGGGAAAAAGAAGATAGATTTGTTTTAATTTTGGGATAAAATGGTATTTTCACGTTCTAGGGTATACATATGAAAAACCTACAACAAAGCAACTGAAAAACCTACAACACATAATCACAAAACCTACAGCAAATGATAAATAAACATACAACAAAGACCAAACAGAGGAAAAAAAAGGCTTATAACCAAGAACACAAAAACCATACAACAAAAAATCAATTAAACATCATTTAAACGTACAACTAAAAACTGATAAACCTACAACAAAGATCCAATAAAACCTACAACAAAAGAACACTAACTCGAGAAATAAGACATATCCATCCCACAAAACATACAACAAATAATCAGTAAATCTACAACAAAGACCTAAGTAAAACCCGCAACAAAAAACCTATTTACCTACAACAAAAAACCTATTAAACCTACAACAAAGAAAACTAAGTCGACAAATGAGACATATACATCAACAATTGATTAGTGAACCTACAACAAATACCTCAGTAAACCTACAACAAAGAACCAATTGAACCTACAACAAAGAACCTATTAAACCTACAATAAAGAACCTATTAATCCTACAACCACTAGCTGCCCTGACCTGAAGCTGGTAAATCACCTGCTTTAGGCGCCAAAATAATATAAGAATTAAAAAGGTATCAAAATCTCAGAAATCTATTGTAGTCTAGCAGTTAGTCCTTCCATTTATATTTAAAGTCTCAAGTTCGAGTCTTTAAATATATATTTTGTTTTTATGTTTATATTATATGGGCTTGAAATTTAGGTTTTGCTTTAGGCATAAATTTTAATTGGGCTGGCCCTGCTACAACAATAAGACATATCCATCCCACAAAACCTAAAACCCTATTAAGTAAACCTACAACAAAGCCCTCACTAAAACCTACAACAAAGAACCTATTAAACATACAACATTGAAACTATAAACCTACAACAAAAGAAAACTAAGTCGACAAATAAGACATATCCATCCCACAAAACCTACAACAACTGATCACTAAACCTACAACAAAGACCTCAGTAAAACATGCAACAAAGAACCTATTAAACCTACAACAAAAAACTTATTAAACCTACAACAAAGAAAACTAAGTCGAAAAATAAGACATATACATCAACAACTGATCAGTGAACCTACAACAAATACCTCAGTAAACTTACAACAAAGAACAAATTAAACCTACAACAAAGAACATATTAAACCTACAACAAAGTACCTATTAAACCTACAACAATAAGACATATCCATCTCACAAAACCTAAAACAACTAATAACGTGTGGCACAACTCTAATCAGATCCCTGGTCTTGAACTTGAATTTCCATGTTTTAAGAAACATTTTTTGTTTCTCATCACTTGTTATTCTTGGAAGAATTTTAGTAATCAATTGTTTGATGTTTTTGTCACCCCTTTTTAGTGATTGCTGAGATAATACCTGCACTAGTATTTGATCAAACAATTGTTGAGACACTTTTTTCATTGCCGTCTGTTAATTGATGCGACAATACCATCACTTCCCTGATATTACAAACAAGCAACACATCACCAATAAAACCTGGAATCTGTCAGTTTAAGGTACTCTCTGTTGGCACGTGGATATAATCGGAATCCTCCACCATATCTTGGACTGTCTTTGGCTTGTTACCAATGATTATCACACTTTGATAATCTAATATTTCTAATGCATCATTGACTGAAATTTTATTCACTTCTTTGTCCTCATGAGCAGCATCTTGTTTCATCTCTCTTTTTTCCTCTTTGGTCTGCAACTTTAATCGTGAATTAGCAGGTGCTGCAGGTAGTGCAGGCAGCGCACTCTTAAGTATCTCTATTAGGTCAGCGAAATTCTTGTTGATTATGCCGGCAATTCGTTCACCTCGCGCCTCCAACATCTTTCCACGTGGAAGCAACATCTTCTCCATAGATTCTAGCTGTGACTCCAGAGTAACCATGATTTTATCCAAGGAAAGTGCAAGCTCTAATACTTTTGATGTAGGAAAACATAATAGAATAGAAAAAACTAAACAATACTTTATTAAAGATTACGTTGAACCAATATTCTTGAGGAACAAGAATTACGAAAAACTAATTCATGAATTTCAATGTCTCAAATTCTCTAGGGTTTATGAAATAATGGGTGGTGAAAAGCAAAGGCTAAACATGTGCCTTATATAAGAAAGAATAATATAAAACTAATCTAGAAAAAGGAAATAACGCAGAATCATATCGAATCAAATCCTAACAACCACATGAAAGTCACGAGAGCTCTGTTTTCCTATAACATAAACTGAATTAAATAGAAATAGGGTTCAAAACTCTTCTCTAATGGGGTTGGGAGTAGTAGTACGGGTGCTGGTGGGCATGATAATACTAATTATAATTATGGCAGAAATATGTTTAAAAACTATGAAGAGCAACAAAGAAATAGGCATCATGATATGATTACATATGCATATCATGGTAATATCCCAGGTGTCACTGAAAATAGAATTGAAGAAC
>OVBA01003447.1:0-27974 GCA_900406435.1 Lepidium aucheri | reverse complement strand
AAGAAGCTCTTCATTTAAAGAACTCACGCGGAAGAAAACTTGCCAAATCAACAAACCGCGTGAAGACTTTATTGTGCTGATTTTATTTTTATTGTGTGTTTAATTTCATATCTTGCATAATGAATGCTGCGCCATTCGAGCTTAGTTTAATTGATCTGATTGCATAATTGTAGAGCTGAAAATGCTCCTTTCTGCCCGTTGAAGGCACCACCGATGAGCTATATATAAAGCTCTTTGCGGTTTTGTACTTTTTACCAATTATCAATAAAGACAATACGTTTTTCTCTAAAATATTTTGCCGTCTATTCTCTCTGAGGAGTCGAGAGTTAGCCGAGATCAAGCCTTGTTGAGGAGTCCAAGCCTTGATCAGACCGAGATTATCAAAGGAATCACCACCCTCTTTTGTGGTTCTCATTCGCCATCATCCGCAACACACCAGCCGTAGAGGATCGACTCTTTGAAGTCTTCTCCATCGGTTCCACCAATTCACGGCCATAAAGATTGATCCCTTGAGGTCTTCTTGTGGTCTCCACCCAGCCTAGTCACACGGCGAGGCACATATCACTTAGTTAGGTAACTTTCTATAATGTAGTAACATTATTTTAAAATTTGATAACAGACCAGTTTTTATTTGCAATTGACACTCAGCATTAGAAATATCTTGTAATGGTCTTTTACTTCTTGTTTGGAGAGATGAATCTGAAACATTTTAACATGTAGTATAGTATATATTTTGGAATCATACATATATATTAACAAAGTGTAAATTTAGGAATAGAATAAAATTTTAAATATAATGAATTATCAATAATATACCTTGAATACAACTTTTATGTCTTTTGTTTTGGTTTTTACTATTATTTGCCGCTTAATGTTATTGTGAATTCTTATTTTCCATAACTTCGAAAACTCTAACCTTTCCTGATTAAAAAATTGTTAATGTTGAAGATATTAATTGATTATATAGAAGGTATTTGGTATTAAGAGGCCAATAAATTTAATACAACATGAAAGAGAATATCTTCTATCTAAATATACAATAATATCTCACACATAAATATACATTAATTTCGAAATAATTTTTTTACTCTACAAATCAATCATATATTTAATAAATTTCATTCCTTAAACATTATCTTCTATTTAAAATTATACTAAATACAATAAGCAATTAGATCATAATTTCTAGATAATTTCTAAATCATATCTAAATTTTTATATAATTTTGAACCAATCGTGTTTTATTCAAGTACAAATTGTATGGTATAATTTCTAAATCAAATCTAAATTCCTATAAATACGATTGGTTCGAAATTATTATATTAAGGGAGAATTTCAAAAATGTCCTTTTTGACATGCCTCTTTTTAAAACTTACTCTTTCCTTTGAAAATTGGGAGAAAGAAATAAGTATGAGGGGACACTTTTTGAACAATGACATATCAGAAAAGGTATTTCTTAAAATTTCTCTTATATTAATTTGTAATTAATGGAATTAGATCATAATTTCTATATAATTTCTAAAGCAAATCTAAATTTCTATATAAAGCTACATTATAGTATCTTACATGAATTTAGATTATTTAGGAATTTAAATTTACATTAATTATAATAATTTCAGTATAATCAATTAATTTGTGATTGAATTGGAATTAGTTCTCGAATCATATTTAATAAAATAAGCAATTAAATCTTAAATCATCTGTTTACGAAATTAGATCTTTGAAAATAGTATATATATATATATAATGTACAAAATTTTCTACATTTTAAAATATAATTTCGTAATTGTATATTTCATCATAAATTTGTGTATATTGGGACATAAATTATTGGCAAAACCGAAAAACCATTTCCATATTTATGTCGGTGTGTTAGCAATGAGTTATGTCACTATTACCATATTTTATTGATTTTAACTTGTAAAAATATACATACATTTAGTTACGAAAATCTCACATATTTATGATGATTCTTGAAATATATTCAATTTAACATTAAGTACATATTATATATAGTAATATTATATCTCGAGATTTTTTTTAAAAAAAAATCAATTACTAATAGTTACTAGTTATTAAGTGATTTATAATTAATTTATTATTACAGTTTATTTAAATATTTGAATTTACATTCAATTAAATTCTAAATGTAAATTGAATTTGATATAAGATAATCAATAGGAAAAAATAAAGATGATATCCCATAGAATTCTTCCATTAGTTCTTTGAAAATATTTTTTATATATCAAATAATTTATTTGTCTATCACAATTATCTTACATCATGAATTAGACATTTATTTTTGCATGTATTTCGAATATTACCATTAATTAGGCACAGATTTTATATTAAATACAAAATCAATCTTCTATATGGGGAATTTTGAATTTTGGTCTACTCCTTTTTAAAAAGACCCCTTGACATTTATCTTTTCAAAAATGCACTTTATTAATACAAAAATTTCCTGCCAAATTTTTTTATAAATGCACTGATAAATCTTTACAAAATTTTAATAAACACCTTATAAATTTTTATAAATGACTTATAAATTTTTATAAATGACTTATAAATTTTTATAAACACCTTATAAATATTTTATAAATACCTTATTAATTTTATAAGCTCTCTAATAAAGTCTTATAAGCGTCTTTTAGTCTTCTTACAAATCGAAATCATTGGTAAAATATATGATTCTCGTAAATTTTGATAAACACCTTATAAATTTTTTATAAACAACTTATAAATTTTATAAGCTCTCTTATAAAGCCTTATAAATTATATAAGCTCTATATTATGAAGCCTTATAAATTTTATAAGATCTCTTATAAAGCCTTATAAATTTTTATAAGCTCTCTTATAAATTTTTGTAAATACCTTATAATTTTTTTTAAAACACCTTATAAATTTTATAAGCTATCTTATAAAGCCATATAAATTATATAAGCTCAATTATAAAGCCTTATAAATTTTATAAGGTCTCTTATAAAACCTTATAAATTTTATAAGCACTTTTATAAAGACTTTAAAATTTTATTAGCTCTATTATAAATTTTTTTTATAAATTCCCTTACAAACTTTTTTGGCGGAAAATTTCTTTTGAAAAGCGGGAAAAAATTTGGCGGGGAAATATTTTTTTTGGCAGAATTTTTTTTTTGCTCGAAAAATGTTCTTTTGGCGGGAAAATAAATTTTTTAGCGGGAAAGTTTTTTTTGCGGGAGAAAATTTTTAAAAATAAAAAAATAATAATATAAAGGTATTTTGGTCATTTTAACATAATGAGAGGCATTTTTGAAAATGTTTAAAAATAAAGGCACTGATGCAAATATCCTCTTTTAAGGGGTATTTTTGCAATTCTCCCTTGAATAATTTATTTGTTTATCATAATTATCTTGCATCATGAATTAGACATTTATTTCTGCATTTATTTGGTCTATTATATTAATTAGACAAATATCTTATATTAAATACAGAATCAATGATAATCTTCTCAATAAATGCGAAAATGAATATATTCCCAAAATGTCCTCACGGAAAGTAGAAGAAATCAATGAAATTTAAAGTAATTTAGAAATAGAATCAAGGTCATTTCAAACTAGAGGAATTTTGAGAACTACCCTTTTTAGTGTATCTTTTTTCAAAAATACCCTCTCGCATTTATCTTTTCAAAAATGTCTCTCATTAATTCAAAAATAACAAAAATAACCTCAAAAGAATTGTTATAATTTTTTGTAAAAAAAACTTTCCGGTCAAAAAGAAAATTTCCGCCAAAAAAATTTTTCTACAGAATTTCAGAAAAAATATATTTTCCGCCAAAGTTTTTAAAAGTGCGCTTTTAAATATTTACAAAATTTTTATAAACACCTTATAAATTTTATAAGCTCGCTTATAAAGCCTTATAAATTTTGATAAAAACTTTATAAATTTTTATAAACACTTTATAATTTTTTTAAACTCTCTTATAAAGCCTTATAAATTATATAAGCTCTATTATAAAGTCTTAAAAACTTTATAAGGTCTCTTATATAGCCTTATAAGCTCTCTTAAATTTTTGTAAATACCGTATAAATTTTTGTAAATACCTTATAAATTTTAATAGGCACCTTATAAATTTTTTAAGTTAGCTTATAAAGTTCTATAAATTATATAAGCTCTATCATAAACCCTTATAAATTTTATAAGGTCTCTTATGAAATTTTATAAATTTTATAAGTTTTCTTATAAAATTTTTTTATAAACTCCCTCATAAATTTTTTTTGCAGGAAAGTTTTTCATAAATCGGGAAAAAATTGGCGGAAAATTTGTTTTTTGGTTGTAAAAATTTTTTTTTTGCGGGAAAAAAGTTTCTTTTGGGCAGAAAATTTTTTTGGCGGAAAAAAGTTTGTAAAAATATATAAAAATAATAATCTAAGGGTATTTTGCTCATTTTTCTATAATGAGGGGAATTTTTTGAAAATGTCCAAAAATAAGGGTAGTGATAAAAATATCCTTCTGTGAGAGACATTTTATAATTGTCCCTTCAAACTATTGCTATCCTTTTATTATATAAAAGATATTTTTTAATTAAATTTCTTTTGTCAACATTGGACCACAACTGCTCTGCCCATTAGCCAAGTTCCTGCATAATGCAGGTGACATGACTCGATCCCAAAACATACAAGTATCCTGCTTTAAGTGGACTTACCATGTGCCACTAGGCGAAATGCCACTTGTTTTTTGATTAAATTTTAACTATAGAAAAAAACACATACCAATAATATAAAGCCACATAAAATAAGAGTCTTTTATTATTTATTTATCATATAACCACTTTTAAGTCTCTTATTTAAAAGAATCATCTCTTTCTCTCTTAGCTATGGGCATATCAAAACTCTCGTTCTGTTCCGCTCCCATCCCATAATTCTCGTCTCTTTCGGGAATGGGAAATTTGAATTTCCAATGTTCGGATCTGAAAATAATATCCAAATAAGGAAAATAGTCGGGAATGGGTTTGAGAATTCTATAAATTTTTGTTGGGTATTTGTTTACATTAACAAAATGTTAAAATATATTTGTTTCAAATATTATATATGTTTCAAAATAATTAAGATCAAGCCTATAATAATATTTGGCTTAACTTTTCAGAAGCTTACGATGAATACAAATAATTCAATATGGATATATAAGTATTCTTGGTAAAAACTAGTAATGTTGATCTTTTAATTACAAATTCTAACATTGTAATTTTGTATTTGTGTATGTTGAACATTGGTATATCTTTTATACATTGTCATTTTTGTTATATTGAGTATTATAATTTAAAATAATACTCTTAGTTTTTTGATTACTTGTATTTCCTAGACTATTTACAGTCGGTGTACCACAATTTTTCAATTTAGTAGAACTTTAGAAATAGTTTGGGAAATAAATTTTGAGTCTCAAATTTCTGTACCGTTCCCGATTCCCAAATTGTTGTCCTGTTTTGTAACGAGAATTGTTTGGAAGTAATCTAATTTTTCGAACTAATCGTTCCCATAATTTCCCGTACGTTTTCCGTTATACTCAGGGATACTCTCTCTTCCCTTATCATTGCTTTTCGTTTTTTTATTCTTAAGAAACCTTTCTAAGATATCCCATTACAAGTGATCTAAGTCACCATGAACAAATGCTTGGGAGGCTTCTCTAGAGCATCCCTATTGGTGTGATACTCAATGGATATCACACTATTATAATAATAATATTTTTTATATATTTTATTTTATATCAAGTTTAAGCCCATCTTAATGGGCCAAATTTGGGTACTTTTAAAGCCTAATTTTCTTGACCCAACTAGATATATTTTTAGGCTTACCTGGTTGGGCCTAAATCTAATGTTATTGGTTGTTGGTCATCTTTTCTTATTGTTTCCTTTTCGAAAATAAGAAGTTTTGACGAGGTTTCACATCCACGTTTTCAAAAATTTCTTCTCCTATGTACCTCATGTCTTGTAACTCTAGAGGAAAGTTACATGCTTAGGTTCTAGACAGGAATTGTTTGATTACTATCTTGGTTTAAGACCTTAAGTTAGACTAATTCTCTTTAGTTTGAGGTAAGTTCTAGTGTTGTCCTCTCTTTGGAATATAATTACTTTCCCATGCTTCTCTCCTGAAAATACATCAACTCATCAGCCAAACAAGGTAGTTGTTTCTCAATATTGAGTAGCTTTCACGCTTACTGATCAGCATAGAGTAGTCTACGCATCACTATACAGACCTGATGAACATATACAGAGATATTCGTGCATACTCTATATACTACAACCCCTCTACAGACCCTTGTATCTCCTCCTCTTGGTGTTTTTTATGAAGAAATAAAATCTACCCATATACACTACCCGATTTTTTTGTTTTTTTTGATATATACATATAAACAACACAACCCCAACCCCAAAATACCTCTGTATAATGATCTTGAGATCTGCATGAAGAGCAGATCTTTCTCTGAGCTGAATTGCCAACAAGAGGTTTTATGTTGTGGAGATTGTGTCCTAGGAAAAAGAAAACAAAAAATACAACTACTGTGACAAACTGTACAAACACACAGTGTTAGAGACAAAGCACTTCAATGTTCACAAATACTAAGTGCCTTTTGCAAATTTGAGAATGTGCTTAGATCCAATGGTTTTGTGAATATATAAGCAAGTTGATTCTCTAATGCAACATGAGTGATCTCAACATGTTTCTCCTTTACTAACTCACAGATAAAATGATGCCTTATGTCAATATGCTTAGTTCTAGAATGTTGCACAGGATTTTTAGAGATGTTTATAGCACTCATGTTATCACAATGAACAAGAATTGTTTTAGTGTTTAAGCCATAATCTGTAAGCATTTGTTTCATCCACATAATTTGAGCACATCAACTACCTAATGCAATATATTCAGCTTCTGCAGTAGACAGAGTAACGCAAACATGTTTCTTACTATGTCAAGACATGAGGTTGTTTCCAAGGAAGAAACACCCACCTGATGTGCTCCTCTTGTCATTGATACTTCCTGCCCAGTATGCATCACGGAAGCCTGCCAAATTCTGATTGGATTGCTTTGTGTAGAACAACCCATGATCTGATGTACCTCTAATGTATTTGATAATTCTTTTGACAACGGCCATATGGGACTATTTTGGGTTTGCCTCGTATCAAGCACATATACTCACACTAAGACACAGGTCTGGTTGACTCGCTGTGAGATACATAAGACTGCATATCATAGCTTGGTACCATTTCTCATCCACTGACTGTTCTTCTTCATCTCGTGACAGCTTACTAGTAGTGCTCATGGGAGTTCTTGTTGTCTTACTTGTCTGTATATCAAACCTTTTGATAAGGTTCTTGGCGTATGTACTCTGTGATACAAAGATGCCCTCATCAGACTACTAAACCAGTATTCCTAAAAAGTAGCTCATTTCTCCTAGCATGCTCATTTCAAATTCCTTTTTCATTAGGTCGATAAACCAGTTGATGCCTCTCTTGCTTGTGCTTCCGAACACAATATTATCCACGTAAATATGTACCACTAGAATGTTATCACTGTCTTTCTGAATAAACGAAGTCTTGTCCACTGATCCTCTGTTGAACCCAAGATTGATAAGAAATTGTGTAATTCTTTCATACCAAGCTTGTGGTGCATGTTTCAACCCATAAAGAGCTTTCCTGAGTTTGTAAACATGCTCAGGATATTTGGGATCTTCAAATCCTCTTGATTGTGAAACATACACTTCCTCCTGTAGCAGCCCATTGAGGAAGGCACTCTTAAAATCTATCTGATACAACCTAAAATTCAGTACACATGCAATGGCTAGCAGCAACTGGATAGATTCCAACCGAGCTACTAGGGCAATGGTCTCATCAAAGCATATTCCTTCAACTTGAGAATACCCTTGTGCTACCAATCTAGCTTTGTTTCTTGTAACATTCCCATCACCATCTATCTTGGTCTTGAATATCCATTTAGTTCCTACTACATTGAATCCAGTGGGCTTCATCACTAAATCCCATACACTGTTTCTATGAAACTTTTCAAGCTCTTCTTGACACGCTCTCAACTAGTCGTCATCAGTTAGCACAGTTCTGATATCTCCAGGTTCAATCTCAGAAGAAAAAAATGAGTACCATGAGTGGCCCTCTAATTCATGTTCCCAATAACATCTTCCGGTGAGTGATTCTTGTGTACCTTAAGTTGCTCTGTAGTATTGATGTATATACAGACACTGTCCTGTGTAGTATTCACCTCTGATTTACTCACTTCTTCCAGCTCCTGACCAATACCTACTTCTGGAGACTCATGCTGATTGACTGATACAATAACAGACTTGTGCGCTTCATCAAACACAACATTGATTGATTTCATGAACATTTTTGAACGTTTATTGTACACTCTGTATGCCATGTTGTTTGACTCATATCCCAAAATATCCCTTCATCACACCTCGATTCAAATTTACCCAACTGATCTTTGTCATTTAATATGTAGCATACACAACCAAACTCTCTAAAGTAACTAAGATTTGGGTTCTTTCCTTTCCAGATTTTGTAAGGAGTCATATTAGTACCAGACTTTACATGTACCCTATTCACCACATAGCACACAGTGCTAACTGCTTTAGCCCAAAATCTTGTTGGTATGTTGTTTCCATGAAGCATAGCCCATGCCATCTCTTGAAGAGTGCGATTCTTTTGTTCAACAACCCCATCTTGTTGTGGTGTTCTCAGAGCAGAGTATTGGTGCAGTATTCCCTGTTTATGATAGAACTTGTCAAAGTTCTCATTCTAGAATTCTCCTCCATGGTCACTTCTGATTTTCACTATGCTGCCTCTTTCAGTTTTCAACTACATAGCAACTATCTTAAAAATGTCAATTGCATCACACTTGTTCTCCATTCATACCTCAGGATCTTCAAGCAGTTCGAGATTTGAGCCTCATGTCGGTTGAGCGGCTCTGATACCAATTGTAAGTACCAGAATGAAGATACTCGATGCACTAGAGAGGCTAACATAACAGAGGGACTGTTGTAGAGCAAGTAGACACAAAATGAGAACGCATGTACAACAAACGCTAACACAAGAAAGAAACACACAGAGATTCTTTAAGCTTTTGTACTAAGAATAATATAAACAAAGTACAGTCTTGTTTATTCAGATTTACACACAACCACAACTTGGTTTGCCACTGATCTATTCCTAACTACCAAAAGCTCACATAACACTACAACCTTGTAGCCTGTTGCAACTCTCTGTTGAACTCCCTAGTTTATACAACACTGCAGACTTGCAGCTGCTGCATCTCTCTTGATTTAACTCACCACAAACACCTCTGTCGAGCTCACTAGCTGCCACAATACTACAGACTAGTAACTGTTGTAACACCCTCGGTTTCACTCACCAAGAACTCTTCTGTCGAGCTCATTAGCTCACACAACACTACACACTTGTAGCTGTTGTAACTCCCTCTAATTTACTCACCTTGAACCAACACATATTTCAAACTTGGAACTTTCAATCTTCATTTTCTGAAAGTCCAACTTCTTCCAAGCTGCTGAGCACTCCTTATATAGTCTCAACACTTCTAAGGCTTCCATTTGGTCTTTGGAAAACTTCCAAAACACTCTGTCCCACCACACTGTCGCAAAGCTTTCACTTTCTGCATCCTACAAAACCTTCAGAGTTGACCTTTCTGCTTTCCTCTTGTTCAGGTGTCATAGAACATATAAGGGTTGGGTCAGTTTTCCCTTTCCTTCTGCAACCATTTCACCATTTATCCATTTTGGTGATATCTCAGGTCTATATTGTCAGACATTTTATAGACCACTTAGAGTTTGCCACATTAGCTATGTTACACACAAATTGGGGCTTACCTCCTTAACCATTCCAAGGCACTACAAGACAAAATTTCTTGTTCTTTCATCTCCAAATTCAAAACCTATGTGTTTAAAGAATCTCTCATGTGTTCACCTGTCCGAAGTGGCAACACAACAAGGAAGATTTGTGGATTGTATCAAGCTCCTGAACTACGCTTCCACAACCTATCCAAATTTTCTAAGGCGTTTGAGATTTTCTCTGCTTGACATTTTTATTGTACGGTTATTGCTTATTTATTCTGCTGTTGTATCCCAAACTGATGGTAATTTAACGAAAGCAGCTCTTTGACCCAAAAAATAAAAATGAGAACGATGTGGCAGTTACAAAATAGAATTATATATAGATGTGCTCTTATTATTCTTAACAACATCCATTTCTTGTTTTCTTTCAGACTCTGTAAACACAAAAAAAAACCCGTTGTGATCATCTAAAAGATATTTTTCATCAACTGCAATGGGAGCAACCAGGAAGCTACAGAGCGAGATCGATCGCGTTCTAAAGAAGGTTAACGAAGGCGCAGAGGTCTTCAAAACCATCTGGAACAAGGTCGATTTCTTCTTCTTCTCTCGATCGCTTCTTAAATTTTGGAATTGTAGCTTAAAGATCATTGTATACTAAATTAGTGGAGCAATTGTTTGAGATAAGGGTTCGATAAACTTAAACGTCACTGTCCTTTGTTCGTGTTAGCTTTATGACACAGGTAACGCAAACCATAAGGAGAAATTTGAGGCGGATTTGAAGAAGGAGATAAAAAAATTGCAGCGGTATAGGGATCAGATCAAGACATGGATTCAGTCAACCGAGATCAGGGATAAAAAGGTCTTTGCACCCTCTTTAAATCTTTCCTTTGTTTTTGATGGTATTTCGTCTGATCACAGATCGCTGTTGTCAATTTCACAAGTATAACTGCTTCAAAAAAATTTCTAAATCTTGAATTTTTATATTTTGTAGTGATATATATGAGAATTTTGTTTTGTGAAAGTTTCTTGATTACTTATGTCACACTAGTTTCCAGCAGAAATCGGTGTTCATTGCAGCCAAAGAGTACTGATGTATTGTTAATTTATCTTTTTGGTTCCTGAACGGGCACATATGTCTGTAATATATCTCAAAGATACTATCATGGTCTGTAATCATTTGGTACTGTATTTCAGGTATGGTCACGTACTTGTGTTTCATCTTGTGACTAGAATCATCATCCACTTATTTCAAAATCATCGTTCTTCTCTACCTTTCAACATATATAGTTTTGTTTCTTCTACTTTGCAATTATGTTTGCCATGTTTTGTTGTATACTTGCCAACTGGGGCTGAAGCAGAATTGAATTTCTTTCTTGTAGATGTGTGCCTCTTATGAGCAGCAATTGATGGACGCTCGCAAGCTTATTGAGCATCTAATGGAGAAGTTTAAAATATGCGAGAAAGAAACAAAGACAAAAGCATTCTCCAAAGAGGGTCTGGGTCAACAGACAAAAACAGTAAGTACCACTTGCTATCTGCTTCCTCTATCAATTTGTTGTTCGGAAGATGAAGGCATGCAACCTTATTAAGATACATCTAAGATTGACTCTTACGTTTTACTCCTATAACCTTTTGGTTCCATTCTAAATAACAAATGGATTTTACTGGGCTAATATTCATGGATGATGCAAGTCTTTAGTGCGTATTTGGTCAGACATTCATGATTTTGTTAGTGATTAGACTCATTCACCTATTGTTCCCTGCTCCAACCCGTGTATAGAATCTTTAGTCCTTTGCTCTTTGTCTGTTTGCTCACTATCATACATTTTACTGTGATATAATACTTCTTAGCTTTTTAATCTATGCAAGAGCTACACATAGCTTGTTAAATTTTCCTTGGACAGGATCCAAAGGAGAAGGCAAAATCAGAGACAAGAGAATGGTTGAACAATGTGGTAAGAATATAATTCATTTTATCAGTGTCAATGGATTCCTATTTTTTTATTTGAATAAGAAATGCATGGACAATGTTATTTTATATCATGGATTCCATGTTTGCTACGTTGTAGTTCACTTTATTTTGCTGGTAATTTGCCATCTAGTTAATATTCTTATTCATTTGTTGGCTTGCAATACTGTTGAAATCAAGTTAGTTATGGAAATTTCCCACCTTCACTAGGTCCAAATTTGGTAGATATCTATTGTTGCGATCTACAGCATGTTAAAATGTACTACAGCATGTCTTTTATTCGTTATTAAGTTAAGTGTATTGTGCCGCAATCTTTATAGGTTGGAGAGCTAGAAACGCAGATTGATAGTTTTGAAGCTGAGCTTGAAGGTCTGTCTGTTAAGAAAGGGAAGGCTAGGCCTCCCAGACTGGTAGGCAGAGAAGGGAAACTAAATCCAAACTATAAATTTTTTCTCTAAATTTTCTTTCTTGTTTTGTGACTTCAATTTTGTCTGTTCTATCAGATTCATTTGGAGGCATCTATAACAAGACACAGGGCTCATATAATGAAGCTAGAATTGATCCTGAGACTTCTAGACAATGACGAGTTGAGTCCTGAGCAAGTAAATGATATCAAAGACTTTTTAGATGACTATGTTGAGCGTAATCAGGTTTATATTCTTCTGTGACAAATCCAGTTTACTTATTTGTATGTTTTTTATAAAAGAAATCTGAAAATCCATATAACCCAGGAGTCTCTTTCTTCATTTTTCTTGCATGCAAGAATATATCAGTTTTCATGATATCACATTATTAACAAAGTTCATTCTTTCTCGGGTTTCCAGGATGATTTTGATGAATTTGGTGATGTCGATGGATTGTACAGCTCATTGCCACCGGACAAGGTAGAATGTCTTGAAGATTTAGTGACCACTGGTCCTCTTATCAAGGTAAACAATCTCTTTTTCCTTTTATACATTAAATTGGTGTCGTTTCTTACCCTATAATGCATCAATCCATTGTTTTCTTAATTGTTGCAAAGTTTTTTTTTCTCTCTTTTGCCAGTTTCATAAACTGTGCTTGTATTTTAACAGGGTACACCAATTGGCTTGAAGAATTCTTCTGCAGGGTCAGCATCAATAATACCTGTATGTCCTTCTATATACGTATATATATATATATACTTTTTCAATCTATGACGGACTGAAAGTTCAAATTTTCATTAGAAAAGGGTTAGCCACTTGGTTTTACTATGTTCTAGTATATCCTGAAACACAGCATAGACACCAGTCTTTTTTCTTTGCTAAAGAGAAATAGAAACATGCTTTAGAATTCAGATTACAGATTGGTATAAAATTCATATCCAGTGAAGGTATAAAGTTTATTGGAGTAAGTGAATTGTATTCATTGAACTGGAAGTTTCTGGATTGTCTCTGTTAATTGTTATTCTGACATCTATAAAATTATTTTTCGTCAGAGTTTTGAACTGATGCAGCCCAGTCTGCTTGCGTCAGTAATGCAATGTTTGTATGCCAGTTTTATCCTCGTAGTATATCTTAACTTATGATTCTACTTGTGACGTTTCAGATCACTGTTACCCCTACTCGTCAAAGTATAAACGAGGAAGAGACAGAAGATAAAGCTTCACTAGTTAGTACTCCGGATGCAGTACCGAAAAGTCCTCCATTAAAAACTAGTCCAGATGTTGAACCAGCAGCCGCCACTTCACCAGTCAAGAGCCCAGCAACTTTGATCATAACCCGACCTCAAAATTTGACGGTGGGAGCAAAATTAGTGGAGAATGCTTTGAACTCTTCTCCAACTAAAACCCCTTCCCATAAGAAAAAAGAAGATACTGTCGGCCTGCCTGGTATAAGATCTTCTCCTCCCTATGAGATAATGATGCAGAAAGAGGCGGAAGAAGTAATATATCCATCTATCTCCAGGTTTTCCTCTAGCTCATGGTGGTGGTCCATGTAGTCAAACTCAGAGCAGTGCGCTAACACAATCTGAAAGCGAAATAAAAAGCACAATGGAAATTGAAGGTAGAATCGGAAATACCCCAGGGCAGCCTCCTTTGTCACCATTGAGTAACCGAATCATCCTACAGCGGCCTGCCAAAATCAATGATGTAGATAGTGAGATTGGGGCCAATGTGAGTGAGGCTGCCGTTATTAACAGCAGAGCTTTTTCACCTTCTACAGTATCTGGTGTACAATGGAGGCCTGAAAGTCCTTTTCAAAACCAGAATGAAACCGTATGTAGTCTCTGCAACATTATCATATACCTATGCCATTTTGTGCATCTCTTATCTACAAGTTGTTTTCCTTGGGATAGACTAACTCCACTTTTTGTGGTAATCTTTGTTTCGTTTTCCTTATGATGCATACTTCATTTAAGATGACCAGACTCGGGCTGTTTTTAGAATAGTTTTGTGGGTTGTTTCTGTCGTGACATCTGTTTCTATATCAGGGCCAGTTTCATGGGCGGACTGAAATAGTGCCTGATCAGAAAGAGATATTCCTGCAGAGGTTACAGCAAGTTCAACAGCAGGGTCATAGTAATCTCTTAGGCATGACTCCCCTTAATGGAAACAGTAGGATGGTGTCTACACAACAGCAGGTGCTCTCTTTCTCTATGATTCTTTTTGTCTTATGCTCTTAACGTCATTTACACATGTTTACTGTTTTACTAATAGAACTAAATTTCTCTTATCATCTTTACTCTCCAGGTGTCATCGCCGACTACTCCAAGGAGTCCAGGGTCTGGATTTCACACACCTGGCCTACAACAGCCCTCGAACTCTGTAAAACAACTACTCGGTCAACAACTTATGTCAGGTAGTTCCAAATATGTTGTCGCTTTGCAATGTCAGTTCATGCACGGTCAGGGTTTATGGAAATGCATTATTTATTTATTTGTAGCCAATGCACAAGTAATCAATAAAGAATTCATGCTCGTAAGTGTGCGATTTTGATAAGTCATGAGAAGTATTATCGCAGTAACAATAAAGTTGCTTTACTTTGAGCTTTTACAAGTTAATACCTATGGGTTTCTACACTTACTTTAGGCAGAGAAAGCATGTGCATGTGTGTTGTTTGCTTATTCAGAAAGAATCAAAATATATTGATATTGATATTACTGCTGATTTGAAGGACATTTAAGTTTTTTTGCTCAATTATACATGTTGACTTACAGGTGTCTAAAACAGCTTTGCCTTTGAAATTTCTGACTAATTAGCTTTCTTATTTCACAATTAACCACTCATAGTAGAGAATATCTAGTGGGTCTTTTGCTTCTTATCCATTTACTCGCTCTTGTATATATCATTAAAAAAAAGTTGGCGATTTTGATGCAGATGTTCACCAATTGAGTACCAAGGAGCAGCAGCTGAACTTACACCATGAGTCAGTTCTGGAGTCAGCTTCAAAGAACATTGATGGTGATCTTAAAGTTCAGTCTATTTCTCATGTATGAAATCTCTTTGCTTACAATCAATGCTTTCTTGTATATATCTTTCTCCTTCTTGCCATTTATTGTGTAAATTTTATTGATGTACTCATCCTACGTCTTATTTTTCATCAAGGTGTCTCTCTCAGAGCCAGCTAGACCTGATTTCTCGCAAGGAAAAACCGTATCAACTCAACAATCTGGTATCATGGGTGCCATTGGTTGCCCAAGTAATGCAGATCATTGGACCATTGGTGATACCAGTAGGGAAAATCCACGAACTGTGGAAATCAATGACCGGAGAATAACGTATCAGATCCTTGAGGCTGCTTATAAAAGACGTCCTCTACCAAAAGACTCTGAACGTCCGAAACCATATTATCCGGTATGGAATGATTTCATTGTCAAACCTTTATTATTGCCATTGTAGTAAACTTATAACCATGGAAGTTATCTAGCCGGCAGAGTTGTAATCTAAGAAACTTCACAATTATCAAATGATATGCACGTCGTGAATCCAATATTTGTAAGCTCGGTGGTGGCTGTGAACGACTCAAATAAGCGAAAATCTCTTAACAGATTTGTGACCTGTTGGTTGTTATCTAGGTTTAGAGATTTTGCTATAGAGGGAAATACATTCTTTGGTTCAACATGTTAGTTACTTACCTGACTAGCAATCACTGTGAAACAACAATTTTAACATCACCAACGTTTGTCTTCTTTTTTGCAGATACGACCTGCAATAACCCCTTCAAGTTATCCTCAATTTCAGGCACCGGTCATTAACAACCCAATGTTTTGGGAAAGACTCAACAATGATACCTTGTTCTTTGCATTTTACTATCAACAGGTACTTGAATGTCAATAAAATTTGGTAGGTTCCAAGCTATCTAGATAGTAGACACATACATTTCTGGTGAGCCCTAGTGTGATCAAGTTCTTAAACTGCAGAATTCATACCAGCAACATTTAGCAGCGAGAGAGCTGAAGAAGCAAGCTTGGAGATATCACAAGAAACTGAATACCTGGTTTCAACGTCGTGAAGAACCGAAGATTGCAACAGATGAATATGAACAAGGCGCTTACATATACTTTGACTACAATGTTGACAAAGACGGCCAACGTGGATGGTAACAAAACATGACTTATTCCTTGATGATGTTTCCTTTCCGTCATTCATCTAAACATGAAAACATGCATTTGCCACATTTTCATGTGTGTAGGTGCTCGATGATCAAACGAGACTTTGCTTTTGAGTACCAATATCTGGAGGACGAATTGGGTAATTAGAATCTCTCTCTGCTTTTGAACCATATACTTGAGTTTCGTAGTTATAACATATAGGTCTTACAAAATGTGTAATCTCTGTTGTGGTGGACGATATGTAGAGAGAATATAAACCATCTATTAATGTACATTTTCTTATCATCTTATAAAAGTTTCTCTTTCTTCAATTACAATTAATTTGGAAAAATTGAAATCTTGAAGATTCACTATGCACCGCTGGGATTACAATCTCCTTTTATCAGTATTGTTTGAGAAAATTGTAAAAATACCCTTGAGTCAAATTTTCTTTTTTAAAACATCTTTTTTCTATTCATTTCGAAAAGAAAAATTATAAGTAGAGAGTATTTTGTGCAAAAAAAAAGAAAAAAAAAACCATTTATTGCAATTCCTCGTATTCTCTTAAGGCAAATTTTCATTGTAATTATACTAGCTTGATTATTTTAAAAACCAATACAAATCATTACAAATTGGGAAGCTAGAGAAATGGTGAGAACTGAACAAAGAGAAATTTTTATAATAGATCAGGAAATTGTAAGAATTTGTTTTCATATGAGAGACCATAAGAACCCTTAAAAACTTTTTTCATGGAACCCATGTCTTTTTAAGAATTAATCAAAGTTATATTACAATTTTCACCATTTTATGGTGAGACTTGAAGAAAGAGAAACTTTTACAATATGACCAGGAAATGGTGAGAATTTGTTTTCATATGAGAGATAGGCTTTGATTCGAGATTCGATTCGTGATCCGTCCCGATATATTCTGGAATTTCAAATATTTGGAATACAAGGATTCGGATCCAGATAATAAAATTTACGGATCCATGGGTATGGATCCGAATGCGGGTAATAAAAGTTTTTGGTCCGGATATCCGGATCCGATCCGATCTAAAATATTTAGTTAATAAAAATTTTAATATATATTATTTCTATTAAACAATTTTAAATATATTAACGTGTAGGCTAATTTTCAAATTTTATATCATGAACTATATAATTTTTTAGGTGTTAATGTTGGAAATTAACATATAAAACTATCTTATTCTAAATTTTTAACAAAATGTTATATTAATAAGAAAATTTAATATATTTTAGTATTTTTAATCTCAATAATTAATTTTTATTTTATTTTTAATACTATAAATTTATACATTTATCTTTTACTAAAATTTATTACAAATATGATAATTTTTTTTATAAAAAATATTATATAATATAATAATTTTTCGGATACGGATAATGTTGGAACCGGTTTCAGCACAACAAGTATTAAAACGGTGGTTCCTGATTAATAGAGTGGGAGAAAATGGGCAAGGACATTTGTGGATTTGAACGGGAGTAAGAACTTAGTTAGCTGAGAAACAAGACAAGCGAAGGCCGAATTGATGTTCTTATTAAACTTTGAATGCCCAAAAGAAGATCCTCCTTTCAGAAGGATTGTGCCTCTATTTATACTTTATAGAGGCGGTTTACATGTGTAGAAAATAATAGAAGATTTACAAATCTTGTTGGTAAGATTGGATCTGTTAAGATTCATGCTAGATTTGTGGAAGTTTTCCATGTCGGAAAACGAAAACTTCCGTTTATTAAATGTTGATGTGTCATCCGATTTCCCTTCAGGTTCGTAAAATTTTTCGAGACGAGACATTTTGCCGAGTTGAATATTTTATCCGAGTTGAAGACTTAGTGCTTGCAACCGAGTGATTCTTTTATATTTGACCCGTTGTTCTTAGTGGACCACAAAAGGATCTCGGATCCACCTCCAACAATTATCCCCCCTAGACTCGGAAAATTCTAGTCTCGAATCTCCAAGTCGTAAAAAGGTGTTTCATCTTCCAGAATCTTTGGTCCACGTGTCAGTTTTCCAGTGGTTCATTTGAACAGTTGCCTCGGTTTTACGCGAATCATCATAATTACCGCGTGGTGTTGCTTTGATTACTTCCCACTCAGTCATGATTCAGCTTCGCGTCGCTTCATATTTCAGTAATTCTCTATAAATACCGTGCTTCTTCTTCTTTTAGCATTCACTTTTCATCTGCTCAGACTTGCTTTGACGATTTCCGAGTTCTTCTATCTTCAAACTTCTTTAAATTTTTCTTACTTTTTCTCTTCATTCTTCTTTGAAAATGGGTCTTGATGATTTTAAACTTCCCAATGTTGAGGCCGGTGTCAATTCTGCACTTGAGGGTTTAAATGCCCGACCTTCTAGAGGTCCTTCTCGGGTTTCTGAATCCTCCGCTCCCCCAATTCGTGACATAATGGAGGTTCCTTCAAATTCTGGCCCGGGAAATTTGCGGCCTGCAAAGAGGGCGAGGAGTGATGCGCCACTAAGAATTGGGTCTCCAAGGAGGGAAGGAAGGAGTGGTTCCGCTCGTGGAAGAGGTAAGGGTACGCCTGCCCGAGTTGCTGAGGACTTCCTAGAAATGGTAGAACTATAATCTGAACTTTCTGCCGCCAAGGAGGAACTTGTTCATACTAAGGACGAGTTGAAAGTAGAGCGCGAAAACGTCCTCAAGTTGGTAGCTCAAAATTCAACATTTTTGGAATCACTAGATTGTGTTTATTCTGATTGGAGTGCCGCCTTTAAATCTACTAAGAAGACTAATGACGAGGTTCTAAAGCTCTGAACCGAGTTGGACTTGGTGAGGGGGGATTTTGATTCTCGACTTTGTCGTGCTTTGACTGTTGAGAGTTTGAGAATCATTGAAGTTCTTCATGAACGCCTATCCGACCGTTTTGATCAGATTGCTGATCAGTTTAATGATCTCGACAAGAACCTCGAGACTCGTTTGTCGTATGCTCAACTTATTGGATCAGCAAAGCCTCTCCAATTGCTTTCAAACCGTCGAATCAACCTTCCTGCCAAAGTGAACGAGTTCAAAGAGCTCGTTGATAAGGAGAGCTTGACGCTCCTGCTTTTGGGGAACTTGGTCGTCCCAGTTTTTGAAGTTGGAGAGGCCTCCAATGCTGATGAAAGTAGACTCACAAAAGCACCATGACTTTTTTGTGCTTTGTCGTAGTCTTCTTATGTAGTCAGCACTAGCCCTTTAGGTTTGGATATTTTGTACGTACTCGGTACTTTTGCAAATGCTTTTTCTGTGTAAATGAAACAAAATTTGATAATGAATGAAACAATTGCTTAAATGTTTTTGACTCGTCATTTTATGAATTTTGGTTCCCGAGATCCGTTTCTTGTTTTTGCGTGTTTAGACAAGTTTCTTTTCGCGTTTAGAGAGTTTGATCTCGTTTTAGCGTTGGAGAAGAACTTTTTGTTATGCGACTTTAAAACTGAGATTTTGGGACTCAGTTTGAGTTTTTAAGAAGTTAGGACTCAAAAATCGTATTCAGAAAAGTTGGTCTAAAGGATTTCCAATTATCTGTTCAGAAATCATGTTTATACTTTATTTGAGACTTTAATCTTGTAATTATGTACAAAGTCTTGCTTTGTCGTTAAGTGAGATTTCAATCTTGGTAAATTTGTACAAAATTATACTTATTCGTTAAGTGAGATTTCAATCTCGGAATATCTGTACGGAACTACGTTCCATCGTTTGGCGAGAAATTAATCTCGGCATTTCTGTACAAAGCTATGCTTTGTCTTTTGATCTGTATGGAACTATGTTCCGTCGTTTGGCGAGAAGTTAATCTCGGCATTTCTGTACAAAGCTATGCTTTGTCTTTTGATCTGTACGGAACTTTGTTCCGTCGTTTGGCGAGAAGTTAATCTCGGTATTTATGTACAAAGCTATGCTTTGTCTTTTGATCTGTACGGAACTATGTTCCGTCATTTGGCGAGAAGTTAATCTCATGAACCTGTCCTAAGCTATGTTTTCGTCCTTTGACGAGAACTGTTTTAATCAACCCGTCCTAAGCTATGTTTTAGTCCTTTGATGAGAACGTTTCTCATGAACCTTTATGGAATTTTGTTCCATTGTTTAGCGAGACTTCCATCCCGGGTGATCTATATAAAGCTTTAAGCTTTGTCTTTCCTATAAAAATTAAAATCATGTCAATTTTGAGAAAGGTTAATCTCGTAACGCATAAGCTTCCCGAACTTGAACTCGGTCAAATTTGGAATTTGCTTTCCAAGATGGTGACTAGGTCTTAGAAAGTGACTTTTTGAGATTTAGACTCAGTGATTGTAAGTTTTTTGAGATTAGGCTCGGCGAGTTTAGAACTCGGCATTCAAGATAAGGACTAGGTTTTAGTCATGATTTTTTGAAGTTTAGTTTTGACAAAATTCATTTTCTTTGAATAAGTTTTTCGAGGTTGAGCTCGGCGAGTTTTTAAGACTCGGCTTAAGGGCAATATTGTGTTTTTATTAAAAAAAAATTTTGCAAGAATTTATCTCAGTCTCGCGACTTGTGAAGATATAGGGTGTAATCCCATCTTTTTTTTATATGCCGACTTGGGACAAATAAAAGTTTTTAAAGTTCTAGCTGGACCCGAAGGCTACCTACGTATCCCGAAGGGATCAAGCCAAGATGTAGTTCTCATTACATAACTAATTAAGTAGATAGTAATGCATTAAGTTACGCATCAAGTTGACTGAGAGGGTGAGTTGCTAGTAATAGTATCGTTTTAAGTTGATGGATTTCCAACTTTGAGGAACTGGTACTCCTTCCATGTCAACAATTTTTTAGATGCCTGGTTTGACAACTTCAAAAATAGTGTATGGCCCTTCCCAATTGACGCCGAGTTTATCGGCATTGAGTTCGGCTGTGTTCTCATACACTTTTTGAAGTACAAGATCTCCGACTGCAAAGTGTCGTCCACGTACTTTCTTGTTGTAGTATTTTGCGACTTGTTGTTGATAGTTTTGTACTCGGAGAAGTGTTTCGTCACGCTCCTGTTCTAAGTCGTCAATGCTATTTTCCATAGCATTATTGTTTGCGTCTTCGTTCTCAGAAAGACATTCACGGTGCAGAGTTGGCACTGCCATTTCTGCTGGAGTCCTTGCTTCTATTTCATGAGAAACGGAGAATGGAGTTTGCCAGTTGATCGCCGAAGTGTGGTATGATGTGACCATAATCTCCCTCCAAATCGGAATTCCAACTTTCCTTCTTTTCAGAAAGTCGCTTCTTTAGACCATCAATGATCTGTTTGTTTGTGGCATCAGCTTGACCATTTCCTTGTGGATTTCGTGGTGTTGACTTGCTTACTCGAATATTCCATCTGACGCAAAAGTTAGTGAATTTCACCGAGATGAATTGAGATCCGTTGTCCATTACGATTTTGTATGGGAGACCATGTCGGCAGATGATAGTTTTTCATACGAATTTGATTACATCTCTATCCTTGATTTGAGAGTAAGTTTCTGCTTCGACCCATTTTCAGAAGTAGTCAGTCATTACGAGCATGAACCTCTTCTGCCAAGATGATGGTAATGGTCCGACTATATCCATCGCCCACTGCATTAATGGATAAGGCATCATTTCGGATGTTAACTCCTCGGTTGGACCATGAATAATGTGTTTGTGCCTTTGGCACTTGTCACATTTAGCAGTGTACTCGGCATAATCCTTCGACATAGTTGGCCAATAGTAGCCGAGTGTTCTAATCTTTTGAACAAGTGTTCTCCCACTATTGTGGTTTCCTCCTCCTCCATCATGCGTTTTCTTGATGATCTTGTTGACTTCGTTTCCGTGAACGCACATAAGCAAGACTCCGTCTGAACTTCTTCGGTAAAGTTTTTCACCAACTTGGGCGTAGAAAGCACATTTAGCTTTTAAATGGCGTGCTGCCCATCTGTTTTCTGGCATTTTACCGTCTATGATGTAGGCTAATATTTTGTCCTGCCAATCTACTTTCTATTTATCATTATGCTTGGCGTTTGCCATCTAAGAATCGAATCCTTCTCGGACTTTGTCTATTGCTGAGACGACTTCTATATCTCCCTTTGGTAGGCTTATGCTTGGTCTGTCTATGCTCTCTACTGGGATGATTCGTCTTTGGACGGGATCCGTTGTGGTTGCGAGAGCGGCTAGGGCATCAACAGATGTGTTCTAAGACCTTGAGATTTTGTTTATCCGAAATCTTATTTGCTTGGTTATCTCCTTTACCACACGAAGGTAAGCTTCCATTCGGTTATTCATTGTGTCGTAACTTCCAATTACTTGGTTAATGACGAGTTGGGAGTCGCAATAACAGCTGATGTCCGTGGCTCCGACTTCCTTAGCCAATTTTATTCTAGCGATTAATGTCTAGTACTCCACCTTGTTGTTTGAAGCTGGGAATGCAAGTTGGAATGAGTGTTCCAGAACTTCTCCTGTGGGACTCTCTAGTCAGATCCGTACTCCTGAGCCGTGTTGTAAGGAAGATCCATCCACGTAAATTTTCCACGTTTGAAAGCCTAGGGGCTCTAGATCTGGTGATAATTTGATTATCGGCTAAGCCTTGTGACTTTGCGCTCGTACGTCCCTTAAGTTCGATATCGTACTCGCTTAACTCGACTGCCCACTTTGTTAGTCGTCCTAACTGATTTGGACTATGCAGTATTGTCCGCAACGGGTGATTTGTTAGCATTAAGATGGTATGGGATTGGAAGTAAGGGGTAACTTCCTCGCGGAGGTAACTACTGCTAGTGCAAGTTTCTCTGTGGTTGGATATCAAGACTTGGCTCTATCGAATAACTTGCTGATATAGAAGATCGGGTACTGAGTTTCTCTATCGTCTTGAACTAGTACACCACTAACTACGGAGGTTGGAAACCGCAATATATAAATACAGTGGTTCCTTGTTTTCTGGCTTAGTATCGATTGGGTTAAGAGATACTCCTTCAGCTCAGAGAAAGCTTTCTCACAGCTTTCATCCCACTTGAATTCTTTGTTTCCACACAACAAATTGTAGAACGGAAGACATTTGTCCGTCGAGCGTGTTATGAAGCGACTCAGGGCGGTTATTCGTCCTGTCAATCTCTGAACTTCTAGCTTATTCTTTGGAGAAGGTAGCTATTGAATCGATGGACCTGTTTCAGATTCGCTTCAATTTCTCGTTGAGTGATTATGTATCAGAGGAATCCACCTGATCTAACTCCAAAGGTGCATTTTTTCCGGGTTAAGTTTCATCTGGTACTCATTCAGAGTTTTGAAGCAACGGGCTAAATGATCAACATGGTCTTCTGCCCTTAACGACTTCACTAGCATGTCGTCAATATATACTTTCATGGTTTGCCCGAGTTGATCAGCAAACATTTTGTTCACGAGGCATTGATAGGTAGCTCTAGCCTTCTTTATTCCGAATGGCCTTACTTTGTAACAGTAAGTCTCTTGCTCCGTGATAAACAACAAATTTTCCATGTCGTCAGGATGCATTTGGATCTGGTTGTATCTTGAGAAAGCATCCATGAATGAAAGAAGTTTATTTCCGGCCCTTGCTTTGACAATTTGGTCGATATTGGGTAGTGGGTAGTTGTCCTTTGGACAGGCTTTGTTGAGATTGGTGAAGTCGATGCAGACTTGCCACTTTCCATTCTTTTTGGGAATGACTACCAGATTGGCTAGTATTCAGGATATTGAACTTCAGTGATTGACCCGATTCCAATCAGCATCTTTTCTTCGATCATGGCCTTCGTTCTTTCTGGCCCGAGCTTTCTTCTTTTTTGTTTAATTGGCTTATATATCGGATTGACGTTTAGCCTATGACTTATGATTATCGGGTCGATTCTAGGCATATCGCTTGGTTTCCAAGTGAACGTTGCCATGTTCTCGTCAAGGAAACGTATCAGCTTTTTCTTGATGGACTTGCTTAGGTTGAGGCAGATACTTACACACCTTGCCGGATCGGCCAAATCTATGTTGACAAGCTTGACAGTTGATTGGTCTGGCTTCTCATGAGCATGTGGTTTGGTTAGTGCCCTGCTTCCTACTGATGTTGAGATCATGGATGATTTTTTCCTTAACTTCAATTCGGCAATGAATTGATCGCCTTTGAGTGTGTAGACTCTTTCGTTTGTCAAAGTTTTAACGCATTGATCATAGCTCGAGGGCACAACTTTCATTGTGTGTATGCAGAGTGTTCCCAAGATCATGTTATAGATTGGTGGTTTATCTATAACAAATAGTTTGATCCATCTCATACGCCCAACAACTCGCATTGCTAATTTTACCATTCCGATTGCATTGATTGTGCTTCCATCAAATGCAGTCAAGGTTCTGCCCACAGGTTTAAGCTGGATATCCGGCAGTGCCATCTTTTCAAGAGTTTCTTTGAATATGAGATCCACCAAACTCCTAATATCGATGAGAATTCGTGAAACATCACAATCAACAACGACGACTATGGGGTCGTTATATAGGAAGCTAACTCCTTTGACGTCTTTCGCGGTGAAAGTGATCACCGAATCCACGACGTGCATATATTCTTGGGCAGGCTCCTGATTGACTGAGGCGACTACCTTTTGGTCAAATTTCTTGATTAAGCGAATAGTGTCATCACAAAATTGTAATCCACCCATGATTACGCCGACAACAACTCGTGGATCGCTAGATCCGTCATTGTCTCCTTCTGGCTTTTGCCGCTTTGTTATGCAGAAGCGCTAGCCTTTAGGCTTGCCGATTTAAAAGGGGCTTCTCGTTGCTCAGCTTATTCCCGCTTATGTTCTTTGTACTTCTGGGTTTCTTTTTCTGAGATCTCCAATTCTCTTTTACTAAATTTCTCAACAAGAAATTCTTGCAGTTGTTTGTACTTTGCGGTCGAATAGCCTGCTTTCTTGTGGAACCCACAGTAGTCGTTCCGGTTATAGGTGTTATTGAATGATTTATCATGGGGGCTGTTATTCTTCCCGACTTAGAAAGCAGTTGCCAGTTTACTTTGCCTCTACTGTGCTGTTTAGGCTCGTAATGCACTTCTTTCTACTCCTTGTCTACGGAATTCCGTTGCACGCTTTGGTGTTGTGATAGGATTTGTTTTTCCTCTACTTATTTTGCATGTCTCGCTGTCCTACACAGGGAGTCGGAGATTGTATTGGGCCTGTTGACGAAAAAGTCCCGTTTAAGCGCCTCATCAGTCACCATTCCAGTTTGGAGGACTTCAATAGCCTTGTCGTCACTGACTTTGGCTTTGGTCAGTATGTTCTTGAAGCGTCAGAAATATGACTTCAAGTGTTCGTCAAAGCCTTGCCTCAAGGATCTTAGTTCGGCAGTTGAAGTGTCATGATTGACAAACAAAGCATATTGCTTCATAAACAACTCGGCGAGCTGATTGAAGCTTTCGAGTAACCCGACAGGAAGCTTGGTGAACCATACCAAGGCGTCCCCGGTCAAATTTTCTATGAAGTGGTGGCAGTAAGCTGCGTCTTTGTTGTCTACGGTGTAGTTGGTACTGTTCATCATGATGTTGAAGGCGCACCTAAACTCTACATGATCCGAGTTTTCATCGTAAGAGGGGCATCAGAGCAGCAACCCTCTATTTACTGAGACTCTCCATAGTCGTGGTGTGAATGGCGAGTTTTGCGCCTGAGCTAGGATCCTTCCTATCTCGAGTATCGAGCTGGTAACTTGATAGAATTTAGACTTTATGTCATCCATTATCTTCAATACGGTCGCATCGTCCAAAGTTACTTGGCTAAGTTGTCTTGATGTGTTCGGTACGGCAAAGTGATCTTGTACCGAGGTGGTGACGGGTTGTGGACTTGGAAAGTCCCGGAATAGTGTTCTCTGAACACTAGCCAATGCCCCTGCGCATGGCCTGCCGACTTGCGTAGTCAGGAGACTACTCTCATTCAAACGAGATTTAAGCCGATCAAACCTCTCGGCGTTTCTTTCATCAGAAGCTTCCTGTAGTACGATCAGGTTACGCACTAAAGTTCTGAGTGTTGGTGACCCCAATGGTTGCGGTGGAAGATCTTCATCCTCCCGAGTTTCATGTCGACTCTCTTTCTGAGTCTGAGGGAGAGGTTCCCTCCTTTCTGGTGAGTTGACGGTGAGTTCTCCTTCCACCATGTTCTTATCCTCAGAATTTCGTCTTACCTTTGTGAAGAATGTCCTTCGATATCGTCCCCACAGACGGCACCAACTGTTGGAACCGGTTTCAGCACAACAAGTATAAAAACGGTGGTTCCTGATTAATAGAGTGGAAAAGAATGGGCAAGGACACTTGTGGATTTGAACGAGAGTAAGAACTTAGTTAGCTGAGAAACAAGACAGGTGAAGGCCGAATTGATGTTCTTATTAAACTTTGAATGCCCAAAAGAAGATCCTCCTTTCAGAAGGATTGTGCCTTTATTTATAGTTTATAGAGGCGGTTTACATGAGTAGAAAATAAAGGAAAATTTACAAATCTTGTTGATAAGATTAAATTTGTTAAGATTCATGCTAGAATTGTGGTTGTTTTCCATGTCGGAACAGAAAAACTTCCATTTATTGAATGCTGATGTGTCATCCGACTTCCCTTCAGGTTTGTAAAACCTTCCGAGACGAGACATTTTGCCGAGTCGAATATTTTATCCGAGTTGAAGACTTAGTGCTTGCAACCGGGTGATTCTTTTATATTCGACCCGTTGTTTTCAGTAGACTGAAATTGGATCTTGGATCCACCTCCAACAGATACCCGCAAATCCGGATCCGAATATCTGCAGATATCAAATCTTGGATATCCTTATTGTTCGGATCCAGATCCGGGTAATAAATATATGGATCTGATATATCCGGATCCGAATCCGAGTATCAAAAAAAACCTCGGATAACCGACTCATGCTCAAGCCTAATGAGAGACCATGAGAACTTCTTAGAAGCTTTTTCCATGGAATTTATGTATTTTTAAAAGTGATTCAAAGTTATATTATGATTCTATATATATATAATTTCATAATTTTAATATTTGTATGTTTGAATTTGAAAGATTGTATAACAAAGATAAATAAAACAAAAAGAAGGCTAAACAATAATTTAGGGAGTATGAATGTATATTTACTACCAAAAATTAGAACATAACAAATAAAATCTAGAAACAAAAATTAAAATATATCTCGTAATTTTATTATATAAAAAGAGGTTTCTCAAAGTTAATAATTACCAAAGTTCTTCCAAGTGTCAGATCCACCGATCCGAAATCTTCCGGGATTTATTTAGTTTTTAAAAAACTAGATAAAATAAATCTTTAAATAGATTTATTCAATATTTAGATTATCCTAATGTAAAAAGAGTCCTAGCGTAAAAAAATCTTAATCTAAAAACTTAGTTATAACAAAAAATGATTTCATTACTAATCTTATTATATAAGAAAAATATTATATTAAAATTCTACTTATAAAATATTTATTTTATCTAGTTTTAAAAATAAATAAATCTAGAAAAATTTTGAATCATTGGATTTGACACGTGGAAAAATCCTCTTAAATATTAACTTTGAGAAACCCTTCTTTATATAATAAGATCCTAATGTAAAAGATAATTGTGAATATTAATTTATATATATACATAAACACATAGACAATTTTTCAATACTTTCCAACTTTTCAA